>CAJVPV010002509.1:0-12994 GCA_910591835.1 Acaulospora morrowiae
CATCATTTTTAATAGTGTTCCGAACCTCATGCGATTCTGTTCGATTCTATTCGATTCCAATTTTCGGAACCATAGTTTCAAAGCAACCCTCCAAAAAATTAGAATGCCTAATAAACTAATAATATTTATATTTTACAATCTTTTACACAATTAAAAACTTTATATTGCAACAAATTTTGAAAAAACAGATAACTTCAGTGTATCAAAAGACTTAAACCAAGGCAAAATGCTTTCACCATTGCTATAAACAATATTCTATGACTTATTGATAGTTACTATTCTTAATCACCAAAACCAATTGCAAATCCTTTACAACATTCTCACATATATGAACAATATATATTTAATAACAAACTTAACATTAAAACTCCAAGAAGTATCAATATCTTTTGCTTTTTTTTTAATCTAAATAATATATGCCATATCTACTTGATATGCTATGTATGCTAGATAACTAATAATAAAAATAATAAAGTAATATAATATTATAAAATAATAATCTAAAAATAGTACTATTAACATTCATAACAATATCCAGATCAGTTACTGCAAATACAGTATATTACTAGCATCAGGAATCAAATAGTTCAAGATTCAAAACAGATCACAAAACAAAAACATCAAAGAAGCATTGAATTCTATTCATGAACAAAGTTTTTTTTATTTTAATATTTCTTTAACAGGTTTACAGTACATAAATTCAGATAATATACTCAAGTTATATAATTTATCCTTAGCTTTGGAAGGGTATTAACTATTTAGTACTAAAGTTGATCTAAGTTATATCAAGTATAATAAGAATAGCAATAGTTGGCACTATAAATAGATTAATATTAACTTATAGTATGTATCAAAAAAAATTAATCTTTTTTTTTTTAAATAATTTTTTAAATTTTTAATTAAATTTTATGTACAATATTTTATTTAAAAAATAAAACATATAAATTTTTATTTATAAAAAAAAAATACATTAATAAGGAATTTGATCACTATTATTATTGATAACAACAGTATTTCATTGATTTAACAAGATTAGTTAAAGTATCAATTGGAATTTTTTGTCATTCTTCAATCATGAAACATTCTAACTTATTAAGATTTGATGTTAACTACTTTTTCACATTATTTTTAATGATACCCTATAGGTTTTCTATGAAGTTAAGGTCCAGGCTATTGGCTGGCCAATCAATGATCTTGGAGAAAGTCACATTGACAAACTCTTGGACAATTTAGCTCGTATGCTTTGGATCATTGTCCTGTTGAAATCTCTATTGCCTACCAAGCATTCTTCTGATTTCTGGATAGTGTTGACACAAGATTTTGATATAAAATTCGGCATTTATGATGTTAGTAAAGCAAAATAAAGATGTCTTGCCTTTGATACAAAATCTCTTCAGGCAAAAATTTTTTTTCTGTTTTTAGAAAGTGGCCTAATTGGTTTATGGTCCTTGTACCATCATTTTATCATGTTTCTAAACAAAGAAAAAGCTGTTTCATCAAAAAACAGTATTTGTTTTCAACTATTGTTAAGATGTTTTATCACCTATTCAATCCGCTTTTTTTTATAAAGGTTTGTGAGCATTGGAGTGCCCACTGGAAGAGCATTTTTATAACCAAGCTCTTTTAATTTCCTCTCTACAGTTGAGTGTGATATGGACTTTTCGTTTCTGAAAAGTTTTATGGCCAAAGTTCACAAAGATAAGAAGCTATTCTTGTTGATATAACATTTGAGAATACATGCCTTTGCTGATCCAATCTTTTTTGGACAACCATTGCCCCTCAGATGTGTAATATTTCCAGTTTTTTTATTTTTTGAATATTGTACTTAATTGTAGAGTGAGAAATGTTGATAAGCTTTTGGAGTTCCTTGAGTGAACATATTTCCTGATTCCAGAAATAAAGAATTGTTTGGTGTTAAGAAGTTAACCTGATGTTGAACATTTTTTTTAAAAAAAATTTTTTATAGAGCAAGACTCTTTAAATATGTTAGTATATGCAGAGAGTTATGTGATACCATCACTATAATTATTGCACAATTGTGTTAATTATTTATTAAATAATTTTAAAATAAAAATTATAATTAAAAAAATCAATTTTTTTTATACATAGTGTATATACATTATTATATAAAGATGTTTTATATAATTTATATATCAATTTAATATTGTATTAAAAAACTCTTTTCATTGATACTCTTGCCAACACAAAAACAGACATTCCAAAGAAATTTTATATTTCTTTGTAATATAGGATATATACTTTCTTTAACAACATTAATATCTAAAGGCTTTAGTCTCCTCCATTTTATTTCTTTCTCTTTTTGATATAAACTTCCTGTATTTTAGTGAGTAAATACAAGAAAAGCCTATCTACAAAGTCAAAGGCAAGAACACTTTGTTAAAAAAAAGAACCTGTAAAAAAAATACTCTTCTCTCTTTTTTCAAAAATTCAAAACTCCAGAAAAGATTGGCATAGGCTTTTAAAACTCTTCTCTTATTTTTCTCAAGTCTCTCTTTTATCTTTTCAAACATATATACTTTTTTCTTGTTTTTTTGGAGAATTTTGCCTACTTCAGTTTGACCCCAAATTTTTGGTTACACTGGAACTTCTGAATAATAATTGGCTAGAAATTTGGACTGGTTGATCTACACGTAGCAAGAAATGTAAACAAGACATATAACTTCTATATGTTTCATCTCATACAACAAGAAACCTGATAATGTCATTGAACATAGTAAAAAGATCAAGGTGACGAGATGTCTGTTTTGTCAAAATATGTTATGGTGCTCTCCCTTCTCTCTTAAACTGGTTTCTTTTTTCTTTAAGATCAAAAAAAGTCTTATTCCAATCCAGTAACAAGCTTTCTCCATTGTTGATTATCCTGAGAAAGTATCAAGCAATAATTCCCTAAGGTATAAATAAGTCTTGTTTCAATCAATAATTCTTTATAGATATAAGACTTATTATAAGTACCTTGAACATTCTTGGTCAGCAATGGAATAATGGAAATTAAATGATTTGCCTAGTTGCAGATGGTGGTAAAGGATTTATTCTAATAGATCAAGATTGATATTGAAGGGTTTTTATTTACTAAAACAAACTTTTTAACTACTTTTTTATTTTTCTTTTTTTTCTTAAAAATAAAATTTTTTTATCTCTTAGGACCACAGGTTCGTGTGAGGTAACAGTCTCAATATAGGCTGGCTGAGATCTTTCAAAATATAGTCTTTGATGCCTAGTCTTAAAAAGGTGTAACTTTTATTATTTCCTATAATCACATCTAAAGAGTTTAAATTTAAAAAGTCTAAGATAGTTAATATTATATAATAATAGCTTAATAAATCTACTTTCTTATAATGAGATAGTTAGTGAATAGCTAAATCATATGGGCAATACAGTAGTCTTGATGTTAAGGATTTAAGAATCACATACAAATCTAAACTTATTAATAAGTGTTTTACAAAATTGTATTAGTTTAGCTTTAGTATAGTATTTATATTGTATTACTGTTTTCCAAAATTGAAGTAATAAATGGTTTCATTTGTAGTCTGATTAGAAACTAATAATAATAATAATAATAATTTATGTATCAATTTATACATATTTAATAAAGTTTGTATCTAATACTTTTTTATGTTTAAAAAAAATTTTTTTTTATTTGTTGCAATTTTTTTTTATAATAATCTTTTCAAGATGATTTTTTATACAAAGTTAATTAAATTATCTTTTTGTTTTAAATTTTCAGTTCTATTAAAGGTTAAATAATTTATTAGAAATTCAATAATTTTTTTAAGTTTCTTGATTTTTTTTATATCTAGATTTCTAAAAATTCTTAATAAAAATATAATATTTTACAAGCCAAATTATATATTACATTTTGATATTAAAAATTTTTTTATTTTAAAAAATATAATAAACTTATATTTTCAATTAATTTTAATATTAATATATCAAAAAAAAGATTTGAAAATACAATTTTTAAAAAAATAAAATTGATAATATTATTGCTACTATTATAAATATAAATTAAAAACTTCAATATAAAATTTTTATTAAAAATTAAAAATCAAATCAAAAAATCAAATAATTAATAAATAATGTTAAATAAAATTCTTTTATAAATATTAATTTAATTATGTTTAAATTTATTATTATTTTTCAAATAACTTTTATTAAATTATAAATAAAAATATAATTGCTGTTTTTTTTATAATATATTATATATATTGTTACAAGAAAATTGCAACAAGTTAGTCACTTTAATCTGATTCATACTGTGTAATTCTTAAGAGAGTTTTTTTCTTAAAAGAGGCATATGAATTTGACTAAAGTCTATAATACCAATGCAGATCAGTTTGTCACTTTACATTTTAACTAGTTACTTTATATGTAGTAATACTTTTTATTACACAATATTGAGGTTCTTCTCATTCAACTGAAGTTTATTAAGAAAGACAATCTTTATTGTGCAAATATAACTTGTTATCAAAATCTATCTTATCTATTTCCTTTTTATATATTGTATATTATATTTAATATACTTACTTTTATACTTATTCTTATAATTTTCTATAATCTATCTATCACTTTTTTTTTATAACAGTATTAATTTAATTTTTATTAAATTTCTAATTAATTTAAAAAACAGATATTTCAAAATTTTTTATTTTTTTATAATATAATATTATTATTTAATTATTTAATTTTTTTTTAAAAAAAATAAACTTTTTATATTTTTATAAATAAATATAAAAAAATTTTATTTATAAAGTCAAAAAAAAAACTATTACTTGTTTACTGCTGATTTTTTAAAAATTTTCTTTTTTTTTCAAGAAACATTTCTCTTTCTTTATTTTCTTAAGACAAATAAGCTTTAAACAAAAGAACATAAAGATTTAAGGAATACTATTAGAGTGGAATAAAACTTTTGGTCAAAACTTAAGCAAGTTGGAAGTCTTTCTTAGCTCTTGGTTGCATAGGAAAAAACTCATAATATTTTTTCTTTATAATTTTTGTCTTTAAAATCTTTTCTTTTATATAATTATTATAATTATTTTTTTTTCTTCTATTTTTCTCTATTTCACAAATATATTATTAAAGGTAAAAATAGTAATACAAAAAGATAGATAAATAAGGAAAAGATAATTAGATCTATTTGATATAATAAGTATATTAAGTATATCAGGTATATCAGGTATATTAGATATATTAGGTATATCAGGTATATCAAGTATATCAAGTATATCAAATATATCAAGTATATTCAGTACATCTAGTATATCAAGTATATAGCAAAGAAGTATAAAAGTAACAAGTAAAGCAATTGAGAAAAGGGTTGGTCATTCAATATGACTATAATAAATTAACAGATCAACAATATATACATGACCAAAAACATATATGCCTACTTCGTAAAAAGATGATTTGACGAACATTACACGGCATAGGTCAGATCAAAGCGACAGACTTGCCATGTTACACTACAACAATATATTCAATTATATATTCAAACATAGTTACTGGATCTAATGTTTGTCTTAACATAACTTTTACAAATTCTTTATTTTCTTTTTTTCTCTTTTCCTATCAAAATAATATTATATTTCACTTTTTTACTTATCACCACTTCAAAAAATTTTTTCAACTAATTTAAAAACCGTATTCAGTTCTATTTCATCAAAAGATCAATATATAACCAATAACCAATCAAATTTTTTTTTACTCTTTCAATAACAAAACCAAACCTATCTAAACTTGTTCTCAACTAGTTTTTTTAACAAAAGCTTATATACCAATAACAATAATCATAACAACAATAATAACAAAAATTATAATCAACTAACAATATAATGTATTGGAAGGCATATAATAATACATTATACAGATTTCAATATTTTTTAACTAAACAAGTACCAAAACAATACAATAAGATTAAAGCAAGCTCCATATTCAACTTATAAATATTTTAACATATTACTAACTTACAAATCACTTAACTTTTCATAATTATTATTAATAATAAAGTTGTGATTTATAAGCAGCAATACTATTATTAAAAAAAAAAGATAGCTTAAATCTAACCAATGTGAATAAAAATAAAGCACTTTTTTCATAAGTAAAAATGAAATATCAAAGAATTGCACCTTATAATTTGATAACTTAAGCCAGTATTCCTTTATTGTTGCTAGAGTCACGTTTAGTTATTGAAAAGGAAGTGGTAATCTAAATAAATATATTTGGTTTGTGTTTTGGGAGAGGAATTGTTAATACAAAAGATAATTTCATCCAAAACTCAACATATAATATAACTACTCCAACATCTTTTATTTTCAATTTCTTTAACTATATGTAGCTTTTGAAAAGTAATTAATCTTGATTTTGAACTTAATGTATATAGTAACTTTATATTAAAAAATTATTTTCTTTCAACTTACAATATTTTTATATTCTTTTACTTATTATAATGATTTTGCTTCTCAAATTTTATATATAATTTATTTTATTTTTTTATGTAGATGATTTATTTCTTAATTTTTCTTTGCTTAAAGGTTTTTTATTTAGAAATATATATATAATAATAGGTGATAACTAATATGTATATAGTTTAACTTTGTTCATATATCTTATATCTTAAAAATAATTATATAATAATAATAATTACACTATTAATAAATATTATAAGACATATCTCACCTTAACATTAAAAAAAAAAAAAGTCCAAAAAAGTCAAAAAAAAAAAAAAAACATTATTAAAAAAATATATATATTAAAAAAGTATATATTTTATTTTTTAAAAAAATTTAAAACTTCAAAAAAATAGTAATTAGTTTTTATAACTTATTTTTATCTTTTTAAATTTTTTTTCTATTATTTTAAACATATAGAATTTTGGTTATTTCAATTATATAAATATTTTCAATTTTAATTCTTATTCTAAAGATTATCAATGTATAAAATCATCAGTTGTTGTTTTTTTAAAAAAAATTTTTTTTTAATTACGTATTTATTTAAAATTTTAAATTATTATATAAAGATCTTGAATTTAATTTTCAATTTAATTTCATTAAAGTATTAAAAAAATTTCTATATTTGATAAACAGATTAATTAATTAATTTAATTTATAACTATTAGATTTAGATAAATTTTTTTAAAAAGATACTTAAAATAAATAATACTTTCCATTATTCTATTAGTAATTTTTAATTAAAAAAATCACAATCGATTGTAAAAAAATTATTATTATTATTATTATTATTTCAATTTTATTAAATTATTGTATATTTGACAGGTTTTTTGAAAGATATATTTTCAAATTACAATAAGTTATTGGATTACTTTATAATAAAACGTGAAAACCTTTGTGTTAATTTGTCAATTGGTGAAATCCAGTATTATTCTTTAAAGTTTTTTCTGTTTGCCATTTTACTTTTAATTACGTGTGTATTATATATACTGTAAATATAGTGTAGATGTGCATTTAGAATATAATCTATCGATTTCCAAAGTTGGATTCCTGTTTTAATATTTTTATTGTGCAATGGTTTTTTTTTGAAAAATCGAGTAAATGGAAAATTCCAAAAAAATTACTACTTACCATTACTTAATTATTTTTTTTAAAAACAAATTCAACAAACACGATACGTTATGCAATCAATACAGTAACAGCTGTTTGCTTGAGATAATGTTTGAATACATGCTCGTATTTTTTCTTTGGTAAAAGTTGTTATTCGCAATCACGTGTTCATGTCATTTCAACAAAGATTGTTTTTTTTTTATACCGTATATATAAGATAAACTTACTATGGAATAACATTTACTAAAAACTATTAAAAAACAAGAAGCTGCTACCAAAAACGAAACAATTCATTTTCCAAACCTTTATTACGTAATTGTATTACATTTTTATATAATGTTACAGATTGCTTTAAATAGAAGCGCATGAAATTCGGCATTAGATAAAGTAGGTGAGGACGGAGACCAAGCCGATTAAGAGAAGTATTCCGTCGGTACATGGTGACATGTTAATAGCTCCAGATATCTTGATATCAGCACATTGATACCAAGTCTCGGTGGATGTGTTAAAAACGGATTGAAGAACACCACTGGTTCCAATAACCGCCTTGGCCCTAGATAGGTCAATCAGTGTGGTTACTTGTTTACCACTATTAGGAATCGTAAGACTTTGAGGGTCTTTGTTGTGAAGACAAGTTAGCATCCATTTGAGAAAGGTTTTAATAGTCGTGGATGTACAGTAATTACCTGATACTTGAATAAAACTGGTGGCGTTTGTAACGTTTGAAGAACTGGAGAAATAATAAATAAGAGTGCCATCACCATCTTCAAAGTTAGCTGTGGCTTGACCATGTGCTATTACAGTAGAAAGGGATAAGTAATTTAATTCGGATGAAAGAAAAAAAAAAAATAACAGACAATGCCTGATGATGCGCACAAACAGGAAAATTGGTAATTTTGGCACTGTTGACCGCATTAAAACCACCACATGGAGGATTCGGTTCTTGGACTTCAACAGTACCTCTTGCTGGAGGTTCTACTAGTGTATAATGCGCATTTACAATATCAAAAGAAAACACGAGCAAAAGGAAAATGAGAAAAACGGAATTTTTCATTTTTAGAAGGGTAAGCCTATCTCAGAAATTTTAAAGTTACGGTTATATACAGTAGATGTTGTATCGCGTTTCACAATGTTTATGCATAATTAAAGGCAAAAAAAAAGATATTCGAATATCCAACTCCTTTTATGGTAGGAATCGGTAATCACGTAAGAATCGATTGTTAAATGAGGAATAACTTTAGAATCGAAAGACCGAAATTTTTGATCACATTTCCATATGTGAATAATTATTTATTGATACATAACACAAAAATCAACAAGTTACAAACAATCGTTTTTTTTTTTTTTTTAATCTAAACATTATTAAATCATTAAAGGTGCTATCAAAACAATAATAATGTAAACAAAAATCACACCACTCTGTGGGACAGCAAAAGGAATTCCACCACTTTTCTTATCCAGGGAATCATCACTGATTACACTAATATCGGAGCACGCATACCAACTACCGTTATTATTGGCACGAGCAAAGACAGCTTGAAGAACACCCAAGGTTCCAACTGTAGCATTGGCCTTGCTTAAATCGGGTTTGACAGTCACGTTTTGCCCGCCGGCAGGAACACTAAGCGTTTCGTTATCTGTAAAAACGAGAACAATGAAGATGAAGTTGAATAATTCATATGAAATTTTTGAATTTGTGAATAGAGGCTTCTTACCTGACACTTGGATGAAGGTGCCATTTGAATTATTGGCGAAGTATAAAGTAAGCGTTCCATCTCCATCTCCGAATCTAAGTGAGACATTACCCTTCGCTATCGCGTATGACGGAAAATTAGTTGCGTTGCTACATGTTGCGACAAAGAATTTCGTGCATATCGACAATACTGTTTTCTAATACTTACTTAGAGGGAAGGTTGTAATTGTGGACGCGTTGATCGAACTCAAACCGCCACATGGATAAGCTCCAACCAGACCATTATCATAACCTCTTGGAGGAGGGTAATTAACATGCATGTGCGCATTTATTACATTAACAGTAAGTAGTATGGTAAGAAGGAAATTAACGAATCTCATGGTGAATTAAATTTACTATTCAAACAAGAAATCGCAATGAGTAACTTCATCTCCAGACAGGTGTATTTATTGACGACGAGTACAATCTTCCCGCATGATAAGGTTTTTTTTTCTTTGATAATCTGACATAAATATTTAATTACCGATTTTCCCATCCTTTACTGTTACTTTAACCATAACGGGCCATTGGATTATGCTGATCTTAGTGACAAACTACGAATGGTGCAGGAAGACTAAGTTTATCAGCATAATCAGCTATGCATACACATGCGTGTTTGTGTACCATCATTTTCTAGAAATTCAATAAATACACTAGCATTGTTCTCACAATTTTGTGCAAATCATGATGCTACGAAAGATAAACGAGAATTTGAGAATTTTATCGGTGACCATCATCTCATTAATTGTAGTCAGTACGGAAGCCCATGGGACAACATCTGATCAATTTCCTCCACCGCCGTCTGTCTATGCTAATGACCATTCAACCCTTGCTAGAGGATATATTTCTCTCGGGTTTGGACTTTCGGCTATGGCTGCAATAGCGTCCGCGCTGGGATCATTTACACCAATGCTTGACCTCCTGTTTCCATATATCCCGGGGATGAGAGATTTTCGTATTTGTCATTCAAAGGGTTTTCTTGCGGCCTCATTATCATTTTCTGCGGGAATATTACTATTTTTGACGCTAGGCGATCTTTACCCTGAAGCGGTCGAGTCGTTTCAAACGTCTGGACTCTTTGATCCAAAATACGCAAATATCGTGGCTGCATCTGTCTTTGTCGTAACGGTATTAGTATTAATGATTGCAAAATCTATATTTGGTGGTTCCCACTCACATTGCCCGCCAGAGGTTGAAGGAAATGTCAATCGGATGCCGGAAGGTGAAAGATACATTAATGAGGGTGAAAAAATTGATGAAGTGGGAAAAATCAACGGAGATGCAAAATTAGAAGAGAATTCTATGCCTGTAGTCAGACCTCTTGACTCTCACAGGCTCAGAAGCTTGGGTATACAAATTGCTGTCGCTTTAGCCATTCAGTAAGTTTCTTAATATCTTGATATTTTTTTTTTTCTTAAAAAAAAAAACGTCTTATAAACCTCTCCCTCAATTCTTTCAAGCAATTTTCCCGAAGGGTTATCCACGTTTGCAACGGCAATCCTCTCTCCAAAGATTGGAATCATATACGCAATTGCACTCTCTTTACAGTAAATACCTTCCTTTTCTTTGATTGTTCTTCAACCAACCTATCATTATTTATGATTAATCAACGAACTGATGTTTTGTAGTAAAATTCCAGAAGGCCTTATCATCTCTTTACCAATATACTACGCCACGGGATCACGATGGAAAGCTTGCACTATCGCTGCGTCAGTAGGCGTGATCTCGCAAATGTTGGGTGCCATTCTAGGTTATGTCATCTTTGTCACGGTATGGAACAATGCTATCTCGGGGTTCCTTTTCTCTATAGTTGTAGGGGTTCTGCTTTACGTAATTTTACACGGCATGCTTCCACTGGCCCGTCATTATGATCCTATGGATAGGTACTGTACTTATTGTTCGTTTGGTGGATTGTTCTTCTTTTCCATTGTTGCCGCTCTTTTTTCACTTTGATCCTCCAAAGAAATACGCATGTTGTCGCTAATTTTGAAGGTTTCATTAAACCAGCATGAGTTTATTACCAATGGATTTTGTTTAAAACTACTTGTATATTTAATAAAGCAATAATTATCATGATAGCAAATATCTGTGTGAATGCTCTTGGTGTCGAAGTTCAATCGACAGTAAATTCGTTGATCCATTTCGATGTTTGGAACATGAAGATAATTATTTCTCCCATTGTCTAAGCTTCATCAAAAGAAGCGAGCTGGGGTTATGACTTGTATCGTGAATAATCGACGTACAAACCTCCTCATTAATCGCTTTCATGTTTTACTTATGACAAGCATAAAGTTCAAATTTCACAAAGCACTAAAAATTATAAATCACGTTATTTTTTTTTAAAAAAAAAAAGAATTCAATTCGCATGCATAAAATTGTTTCGCATGCATAAAATTGTCATTCGACCAAATTTTTAGCCAAGGTGTAACAAGATCGCCACAACATTTATTCTGTATAAGTACTGGTAATTTAAAACATATCAATCAAACCAAAAATAGCAAAAAGGCAGGCGGAAATGATAATTGAGTTTACGTTTTTGATACTTCCCGAAAACTATGATATTCGAATATCAAAAATAGTAAATCAAAATTTAAATACAAAAAGAAATACGTAATTAAATATATGGTATACAAAAATTATGTATTTAACTTAATCGAAAAAAAAATTTTTTTAATTATATTTTAAGAACAATTTAAAAATATCATTAAAAACATAAAACCCACCTTACTAAATTAATTATTATTATTGGTATTCTTAAATAAAAATAAGATTTTCTAACATTGATACGATTCTAATATGCGATATATAATTTTAATCAAATTTGTTATTTTATTTGATTTTTTATCGATTTCAAATATTAATGTTTGGACATTTCGAATTTTATCAAATATTCTAAAAAAAAAATCGTATAGAAAAATTTTATGAGCATACAATTATAAAAATTATTGTACTATATAAAAAAATTTTAAAATATTTGAAATAAAAAATTTATTAAAAATTAAAAAATTTGATTAGACTACTAAATATAGCATGTATTTATTAATTTACTTATAAGTAACAATAATACAAAATGCAATATAATATTATATTAAAATCAAATCACTCTTTTATAATAAAATACTTATTAACGAGTTTTTTCAAATTTATATATGATAGAATTCTTAATATTAAAACTATTGTGTTATCTATTAAGATTTTTAACAAATGCTATTTTAGTATCAAGTTGATATTAAATTTATTATAAGCCAATACTATTTTGATATCAATTTATAATTCCATTATTCATATAATTTAATTAATTATTAACTATTTTATTATAAAAAAATAAATTTGCTTAAATATCTTTTCAAAAAAATTAATAATAAAATAGATTTTTTACTAAATTGAAATAATGCTTTATTTTAATCTTATAGAAAAATAAATCCAGTACAATAAAAAATATATATACCAAACCATACGTCACAACAAACAACAGCTCAAATCCAAACAACCACGTGTCAAACACGTAACAAGTAATAATGTCCAAACAAAACCCAATTACAATAGCGGAAAATAAATCAAATAGCAATGCAACAACAACGAATCCCAATCACAATCTTCTACTGGATGTTATCCTGGTAGATAGAACAAGACGCTACGTGTCAATAATTTATCAAAATCAAAACAAAGAAATCATTCTTACAGAACC
>CAJVPV010002510.1:0-12994 GCA_910591835.1 Acaulospora morrowiae
TATTTTGGCAGGCTTGTACATTATTATCGTATAAGGAGGACAGTTCTTGCGGTGCTAATTGCCATTGAGTTGCTAAGTAGTAATATATTGTAATTGGCATGACGAAAACAGCCCACTTTACTATTGAATATTTAAAGTTAATCAAATAATATTCTAATTATTTATAAAAGGTTAAAGAATTTATTTAATAAAGGGATTATTAAAAAGCCCTAATCACTTGAACATAAAGTCTTATACTATAAGGATTCTATGCCAAACCTTACATCTTTCTTTTAAACCCTTCTTATATTTAATTATATTATCTTTGGCATCTAAAACTTGTATTATAACAATATATATTAAATACTAGTTTATTAAAATAACTATTTAAATTATATTAGAAAAGAAATTTTAAAACCAATATTTATTTAGATAGTAATATAACAGACCATATATTTATAGTAATAAAAAAAAAAGAAAAAAAAAATAAATTATATATTAATACTTAATAAATAACTCCTTATATCACAACTTTGACTTATGCAGTTGTAAATTAAAAGATGATTAAATATAAATATATACTTTTGAATAAATATTCTGAAATTGTAATTTTTGGTTAATACAAACTATTAAATCTAAAGATTTTAAAGTTAAGTGGAATATAATTTCAAAATCTTCTAATAAATATTTTAAAAAATTTAATTGGCTTAAACTGTCAAATCTAAAGATAAAATTGTTAAACAGAATACAACTTCTATATATTTAATAAGCTATTTAAAAGTTATAATAGTATTATATATTAATATTTATATTATCATCTTTTCAAAGTTGTTTATTTAATATTTAATATATAATAAATTATTGTTATTATTATTGTTAATATTATTATTATAATATTGAATAATACAATTTTGATGAAATATAATTGATTAAAAAATAATGTTAATTATTTAATAAAAATACAGTTCTGGCAAAAAAAAATAGTACTTGTATATTTAATTATAGTTTGATCAATTTTTATTAAAATTTAATAAAATTTTAATTATAACTAACTAAAAATATAATTAATAAAGTATATTATTTTTAATAATTAATTGTGTCACCCTTGCTTTGTATAACTAACTTTAACTATTGTTTCATAGATTTTGCTAAATTTTGACATATATTGACATTGATTTTTTGCCATTCTTGCATAATTATAGATAGAAAAATTTGCTGCATCTAAAGATAGGTTCCTAAATTACAGTATTTGTAAGGATATAATTCAAATGTCTCTTATTATTAAAAATTTTTATTTATATATTAAGTAATAAAAAAAAACTACTTACAAAGGTTCTTTATGGTTTTAAGCATCTATATATAGTAAATCATTTTTGGAATTATGTTCCTATTGAAATAAAGAGCTAGGAATTATGTCCTCTAGAGGACGTGAACGTAAAAGGACGTAAATTTTATATGCTAAATACTTTAGGGATCTATCTTTAGCTGTGTCATTTTTTTTTTCCTCTAATAAGCATATTTACTTCTTTTTTCACCTTTTTTTTCATTATTGCCTATAAATTCTCAATCAGATTTAGATCTGGCAATGATAATGGCCAATCGAAAACTTGTAGGCATTGTTCATGAAAAAGAGTGATCATAAACTTAGCAGTATGTTTTGAATCATTATCCTGTTGGAAGGTCCATATACTGCCAAGCTTGTTATATGCTTGTTCAAATAAATTTTCTTGTAAAATATTATAATATCACTTGCCATTCATCTTTTCTGTAAAGATATGAAATCCTATTGTATCGCTTGCACAAAAAGCTCTTCAGATGTGAACTTTATAAGAATACTTAATCAATCTTTGACTTGGTTATGGTCTTTTAGACTTGTATCAAATCTGCATTGTGTTATGAAACATCTGGAACATTATCTTGTCTAAAAAAATAGTATTATTTTATTGTCTCCTCAAGTGTGATTTGGCCTACTCAAGCTGACGAAGCTTCATAGCTTTTGTTAAAAAAGGAATTGTATAGGGATCATAGATTTTAAAACCAAGTTTTTGAAGGTTATCACGTATCATATATGAAGAAATAATAAGGTCCAAATAAGTTTTTTTGAATGCTTTTGTTAGTTCAAAGCTTGTTGCCTGGTTTTTTCTTATGGCCATTAGGCCAAGATGTTTCTGTTGTGCTGTATTAAATTGACGCGAGTGGCCTGGACATTGCCTTTGCTTGAGATCATCTGTTTGGACAAGCTGAGTAACCTATTTGAATAGTGTTCTTCTTGAATATTGGGTTATTTTTTGGAGTTCACTGATTTTTTTATGTCTTTGCTTTTACAAAAACTTAACGATGAGATGTTTCTTCACCAAAGTAACCATACATCATATAAAGTAGCACAATTTTTTTTTTTTTTTTTTTGGCTTTAGAATAATTGATAATTAACTAAATTTGTCAATAGTGTAACAGGATTTGCGATTTAATTACTTAATTTTTAAAAAAATCAAAAGTGCCATTTTTTTTTGCCAGAACTGTAAATCAATTCTAATTTTTGATGAAAAAAATTTTTGTATTTATATATATAAGCAAAAAAAATATTAAATTAAAGATTTTTTTCTATACAATTTTTATTAACAAAGTACTTTAAATCTTAAAAAATTCAACTAAAAGTTCTATTCTTCTATAGCTTAAATCTTTTCAATCAAACTCTTAAAGTTAACTTATATAGAATAGAATTTAAAGTATAAAAGAAAATATTATATTAGTATTAACAAAAATAATAAAAAAAATATATTAGTTTTTAAAAAGATATTAATTAATAAGTCTGATCTAGAAAAAAATTTTTGTCTTCAATAATAGTAAAGAAAGAGAAAAAGTTTTTTTAAAAAAATATAATTTGACAAGTTATTACAATTTGTCTTATTAAAATTTTCTAAAAAAAAAGTTTTTTAAAAAAGTAAAAAAAATGAAAAAGAGTTTTTTATAATTGTATATAATATAAAAGTTGTTTTTTTTACAATTATATATATTAAATACTTTATTGAAAAAAAATTATCTATTTGTTTTTTAAAATAAAAAAAAACTCTTTCCCCAAAAACCACAAATCTCCAAAAATTTTCTTTTTTGGAAAAAACATAAAGCACTCCAAGAAACATCAGGAAAATATCCAAGAAAAACTTTTATAAGAAGAAACACTTCACTGTTTTTCTTCAAAACCCAAGAAGGATACATATAGCAGGTATCACTGAATATAAAGAAATACTAACTCTTTGCTTTTATTTCAAAATAAATAGATACACACTTGTTTTTTCTTACTGGAAAGAAGGAAAAAACAAGAAATACAATTCACAGTAAAGTAAAGGAGAAAGTCAGCACCGCACCTTACAAGCTACCAGCCAGTCGTGTATCAGGTTAGATACCTCCCTAGATACTAATAGGGTCCTGTATCAGCCAGATCACACCCGGTAAACCAAGTAACCTCGTCACTGACACAAAACCAGAGGGGTACCAAGACTTTCTCAACATTGTGTTTAGAAGAAAAGCAAAAAATCAAACAAATCTCATACTATAAACAACAATTGTTGTGCGAACCAATCTACATTGGAATCAAAAACCCAAACCAGTTTACCCCACCAAAAGATCAGCAATAACACAAACATATGTACATAGTTCTCTATATTCCAAACAAGAAAACAAACACGTTTGTTTATGGAGTTCAAAATTAAGGTTAGACTATATTCCATGATCAAAATAACAACAAACAAATAAACAAGACAATAACAAGATCAGAAAAATACGTGTCACAGAAAAACAACGGAAAAACAATTAAACAATATATGTGTAATACATTTGCATACAACCAATACAATGACAGAAATGCCAACAATCTCATTGGAGAAGCAAATTATAGAACACCTTAAAACACTAAAAGATTATCACAATGAAAATGATCAAAGATAGCTGCGTACCCTCATAGAAGATGGATCGACCAACACAGCATCAAAGATTTCAGACTTGGGAGTACTTATAAACATTATAGTCATTGATACCATAGTAGCAAGGCTTCTTAACATCAATCCAAATACTGTAATTAAATAGGTACTGGCCAAAGAATATATTAAACAAATATGTGAGTTTAATCAACTCGATATGAATATTCTGAATAAATTCCTTATTGAAGATTCACAACAAATAGCCCAGATTCTAAGTATTCTGCAACCAATATAGGACAACTTAGAGCAAGCCTGCCCTGAACAAATTCAAATAACAAATAATGATGCAAATCAGGAATTGCCAAATGAAAATTAACAAGTGCCAAAGATAGAAATGGAGGAACAAACAATTAAGAATTCAGCCACAATGGAAGAGACATACATTCCAGAGATAATCATGAAAGAACAACACTCTTCAGATAACAATACAGACATCTACGATTCCATATCAATCCAAAATCTTGATATCAAGTTGATTCCTAACTATGCAACAAGAAACAGGCAATACCAATCAACCAATTCCTTTTATATCTGTAGAAAAGAAGCATACAAAGCAGGGGCAATGATAGCTAATACACCAGGAGACAGCAAATCAGAACAGAGAAAATACTTGGCAAATATACTGAAGCTGCCGAAAAACAAATAACACCTCATTCAGTCTCTTTTCTACAATGGCAATAAATGGTATATAATTTATTTTGAATATGAAAAAGACTTAACTGCCTATATAAACAAAGTCAATTCAAAGGATAAAGAAAATTTCCGTCTTATTCAAATATAAGACTTCATATATACTACCAAAAAAGCCAAAGAGACAAAAAAAGGAACCTTAACTGGAAGGACCAGTTTAATCTAGGAAAAGTAACACATGACAGGTCCAATCATTTTAAACTATCCAATCGCTTAGGGAAGATGCAACTAAGAATCAAAGGTAATATAAATCCAGGTGTCAGTAGAGAAGAACAACTAAGATTCATAACTGACAAGCTCGAAGTTTCACTGGAACATGAAGGGGTACAAGTATTAGCTATAGGCAAAAACAAATGGATAATTTTATACTTCGACAACATAGCAGATGCATACAAATGCAAGCAACAGCTATCAGAGCACATTCAGGAGCAAAACATTATCATCATTACAAACAACAATATAGAAAATATAGCACCTTTTGAAAGTTCATCCTCACTATCAATGGAATCAGAAACCCCAAACCAAATGATACTCTTAGACATCCCATTACACATCTCAATCAAGAAAATCCGTAGTATACTTAACAAATATGGTAAAATAGAATCCTTAAGGCTCACCAGAGAAAACTACAGTTACAATAGTGCAATTTTCTCTTTTAAATCCACCAAAACAAATATCCATAAGATTT
This sequence comes from Acaulospora morrowiae, assembly GCA_910591835.1. Lineage (NCBI taxonomy): Eukaryota > Fungi > Glomeromycota > Glomeromycetes > Diversisporales > Acaulosporaceae > Acaulospora > Acaulospora morrowiae. Next base: position 5,335 of record CAJVPV010002510.1, read on the forward strand.
GGTCAATACCAATAGACGACTCCATGGCAAGAATTACGATGCTGGAAAATCATCAAGCAACACTTTCCAAAAGAAATAAAATAATGGCTAGACTTTATGGAATTGGAAAGTCCACTTCTGTTTTTTATATAATGAGTGCAACAAAGCACTTAAGAGTAAAGACAATCTATATTTCTGCGAACGGAAGAACAGGAAAGAGGAGAAACTTTGTTATTCTCAGGTTTGAAAGCCAGGAGGACTTAAACAAAGCACTACTATCACATATAGAACTGTTTGAATATAAAACTTGATGGAGTATCAAAGATAATACAAAGATGCATATACAAGAACCTATATCACAGGACAGCCATATTTTATACTCAAAAAGGAAGAACAAAGATATCTCCTTAAAATACTCGAGAAACATTGAAATACTATTGGCATCATCTTCTATTTACATGGACACAGAAGAAAAAGAAGAAGAATAGCAAATAACCTATATCCAGAAAATCAAAGAAAAAAAGGAGAAACAACCTTTAGACAAGAAAAAATAAAGAGAACCACTATTCGAAATAGATCTCTGGTCTGAAGTTTTCAATATGCTGAATACAATCAATGCAAGACTAACAAACTTAGAGAACAAAAGAAGTAGTGCAAGAACTCCCCCCACTACTTCTCCTGAAAAGCACCCTAGTTGAACTCACAACAATAGCTGAAAGGAAAAGATCTTTCTCGCAAGCTTTTTCTTCAACATACAATCACCATTCACTATTTACTACAAATAACTACATTTCGGATAACCCCAATAGAACAATTACAACCAATACCCCAAGCAACAATAAAATTAACACTTTTCTTACAGAATAAAAAAAGATATTTCTGGATGATACTACAGTATATGCTTTGATACACATAATACCAGAGGAATCATCAGGACCATAGATCAAGAAATACTAATACAAGAAATATGGGATCAAAAGATTGATATTCTAGAATTAAGTGAAACTAAACTTACTTCTAGCAATCAGATATTTATATTCAATAACAGCAAAGACAAATACAAATACTTTCCCAGTTCTTGTTCAACTAATCCCAGAGGAGCAGGAGTACTTCTATTGATTTATAAAGATTTGAAAAAATATATTGCACAAGTAGATAAAATAGAAGGACATCTTGTAGCAATCAATCTACTTAGCAGAAGATATAAGACATGAATAGCTCAAGTATATCTTCCCTGCAACAAACAAAAGAGTACAACTATTTAAAGAAAAATACAAACTATAATAAGAAACAAGATTCAACAACAATATTAAATCATCATAATGGGGGACTTCAACATGACACTAAATCCTAGATATGATCGTACGAATTCCAAAACAAGTAATAGCTTTTTCCCTTCAGAAGATCCAGAAATATCAATATTCAACTTTCTGTTAGATTGGAATCTTGTGGATTTACACCAAATCTGGGAAAACCCAAGACCATTACACATATAGAAAAATAACTCAAGTTCCAGTAGAATAGACTATATTTGATCCTCAGCTGAAATAGCACACAACATGATTCAATTGCAAAACTGTAGTTTTAAGGAGATTACAAATAGTGATCACATCTTTCTCCACTGCAAAATAATCAAAGATACACTTCTCTACACTCCCACAGTGCATCATACCAAAGTCACACACCAATATGAGAAAATAATTGAGGTTAGCAAGACTACAGATAAGCAATGAAACAAATACAAAATCAAAATAGAAAACAAAATTCAAAAAGCTAAGCTCTTGGAAAAAACAATAGCAGCATGTCAGCAGATGAATATCCAAAGATATGCTCTTCAAATATAAGACCTCTGGAAAGACTTTGAAAGAATAATAATTGCTACAGCATTTAATAATCTTCACTGTGAAAAAAGAGGCCCCAGAGAACATACAAACATAAATGGTAAAATGCAGAAGTCCAAGGAAAGAAACTTAATTAGACTATTCAAAGATCACAAGATCCAGAAGAGACTGAAAAGGGAACCATCAATACCTCTACCCTCTCTTCTAACAGATCAGCTCAACAAATAGTTAGCCAAAGCCTCAGAAACATTGTTAGACAATTCGCAGATCCTAGCGGAGATAAAGATTCTTGATACAAACATATTGAATAAGAACTCAATACTCATTATCGAGCAAATACACATTCTGAAAACAATCCTTAAAAAGATTTGCATACAGGAAAAAAGAAAATGGATCAATCAAGAAATTCAAAAAGCAGTTGAGGCCAGATATCAAGATCTCAAAGACAATCAACGGAGAATAGTCCAAACACTGACAAACAATTTCAGAGACAAGATTACAATTGACAGAATCAAGATAGTAGATGAGAACAGTCGCGAATATATTACCATTGATAAAGAGGAGATTCTAAACCAGACAAGACTCTATTACCAGAAGGCTTTTCACAAGCGCAACAGCAATTACAACCTCCTTGACAATCAATGGAAAGAACAATACAAACCCAAGCCTGACATTCAAGAAGAATGATATAATACAATAGAGAAAGAAATTTAATCAAGCAAATTGGAAGAAGTTCTTTAGGACCTACCCAATAACAAGGCAGCAGGATCTTTCAAAATAAAATACGAAATGCTTAAAAAGCTTGACCCCAAGGCAAGAAAGACCCTCCTAAACCTCTTCAATCTTTTCCTTGGCCTTGGAATTATATCAATATTCTGGAAATACAGCCTCCTATATTCAATCTCCAAAGAGAAAGAATGACAAGAAGAACTTAACAACACCAGGCCCATAATCCTGTTAGAGACAACATGAAAATGCTTTACCAAAATCCTTAACAATCGTTTAGCACTTATCTACAAAAAGCATAAAATTTTAAAAGGATCAAATTTTGTAGGACTTCTAGGAGAAAGTACCTCGGAACCAATACATCTGTTAAACAATATCTGTAAAGAAGCTAGAGAAGAAAATAAGAAACTCTGGATTTTCTTCCAAGATATAGCAAAGGCATATGATACAGTTAGCTTAGATATACTAGAAAAGACACTTCAGAGAATCAAAGTCCCAAATAAAATCATCAAACTCCTATTAGATCCCTTCACACAAAGAGCTATTAAGATAATCACTGACATGGGTATCACCAAAGAAATCATAGCAGGTGATAGCATAGATCAAGGAGAAACTATATTATCATTGTTATGGAGAATCTTTTACGACCATCTTCTTTGTGAAATACAAGAAAACCATAGACTAGGCTACACGATAAGTTGCTCATGGACAACAAATTTTAGCAAGCCAGCAAGTGATCCAGAGGCCTCCAAAAAACTCTCATTTAAACAGGCAGCAATAGCTTACATAAACGATATCACATAGATAGCTAGGTTCCAGAAGGATATGAAACATATCCTGGAAAGGACAAAAGGGTTCTATGCAGCAAATGACTTACAGATTAATGAAGATAAATTGATACTAATCACAATCAACAGTCCAGCTAAAGAACCCAACAAAGTTTACATTGGAACAAATCAAGAAGAGATTAAAGAATTAGACCACAAAAGCCATACAAGATTCCTAGGCATCTGGCTAGGCAACAAAGACCAGACCAAAGACACAATTCAAAAAATTCAACGAGAAATCCAAGCGATCCTTCCAAATCTAGGAAAAAAGCTGATTACAGACAGGCATATGGAATATATAATTAACAGAGTTCTAATTCCAAGGATTGAATATAGGATGCAACACAGCTCAATAAGTATGCACTCAAGCAATCTTCTCACAGCCCAACTCAGGAAAACGCTCAAACAAGCAGTCAAGATTACTAGAACAATGTCAAATTCATCCATACATCACAAGGCTATCCACAGACTCAAAGGCATTCATGAAATTCAGATAGAGAGCCAAATCACCAACTTTACAAACCAACTTAACAACACAGATTCTGCTTGTACATCGACCCTTATTCGTCTCAAGCAAGCATAAATAAAACATTGGGAGCCAGCAAACATGCTCTCAGACAACACCTCACACAATCCATATAAGAAAAACTTCTTAGTTTAAACATTCAAGACAGCTAACAAATTAGATATTACCTTCTCAGATTCACACTGGAGAGACATATTCCAATGGAAAGGAGGATATATCACAGTTAAAACCCTTCTAAACAACTCCAGAGTATAAGACAGAATAGTAACATCATTAAGAAAACACAATATCATGTTCATAGACCAGCTCATTAACAAGAAATCCAACATGCTACTAAACTGGAAACTAATTTAAAACCCTCAAGGCTATGGATAAGGACTAATTTCTAGCTGGTTTCAAGCAGTAAAGCAGCTCATAGCAAATGAATTCAGAGTACTGAAGACAACCTGAAGCAAATATAACTGGACACCACAAGACAGATCTCTCTTTACAACAAAAAAGCCAGCCGACCCAAGAAAATAGAACTGGCAAGTGAGTATAAACAATATCAGCAAAGAACTCTGCTAGACCAGAAACAAATGTATTCTAGCAAATAGCAATAGAGAGGTAGAACACTTTCAAGTCAGTTCTGGCAGGCTCCTAGGAATAACAGAATTCATCAGAACACAATTGATTCACAGAAATATGGGAGAGAATCATACACTCACATTTGCTTGGATCAACAACATTAAAAAATATAGATGAAACAAAAAATCAACCATTCCTATAGATGTTTACATGTTAGAAAACTTGGTCAAGGACAAAATGGAAAAAGCATATCTACAAGATGCACCCATGTCCAAATTCCAATTTGTAGAAATCGAAGACTATGGCAAACAAATTATACAAGAAAATTTGCTAGCAGGAGATCTTTGTAATCTGCTATATAAAGAATATCAGCTTAATATAATCCAAAATTATGTAGGCTTATACCAGTTTTATACTGATGGATTTCTAGAACAAGTACAGGATTAGGTCTTAAGGATAGGTGCAGCATGGTTACAGACTAAAGGATCCAATCCAGGAAGATCATTCCAAGCAGTTGTAGACAACTGGCCCTCATTAACTAAAGCGGAACTGGTAGTGATTATTTTAGCAACTCTGTCAGTACCAAATAGTAGCACAGTTGAAATTAGAACAGACAGCTTTTCCTGTATAAATACCTTCTCAATGGTAATAAAACCACATCCTAAGGTAACTCCCAAAAAACGAATGAAAAAACCGAATTGGTAGCTCTGGTCAAGATTGGCTAATATAGTATCCAAGAAGAAGTTACACTTAAAGCTTACCAAAGTTAAAGCATATAGCAAAGACTCCTACAACAACCAGGTAGATCAGCTGGCTAAAAAGGCTAAGGAAAAACCAGAAGTTTACTGGAGGCCCCTATCTATAACGGTTCCCATCACTATATTGGAGTGAAACAAGATTCCCATTGATATTTCAACCAGGACATTTCTCAAGGATTACAATGAAAGAAAAATACTCTTACAATAGGTATCACAGAATCAGATCCAGCAAAGATGGAAAGAAGAAATTCAAACCCCAAAAAATTCAACTGGAAAGATCTCTAGGATTTCAATAGAGATGAAGGATCTCTAAATACTTCTCTCAAAGCAGCGGGACGTAGAACATTCAAGGCCAGACTAATATATAATGAGCTCCCAACAATGGAAGTTCTAATCAAAAGGAATTCCCTAGAAATGCCCAACAACCTGTGTATATTCTGCCAGTAGCAAGAAGAAACTCTAGATCACCTACTTATATGTGAAGAGATACGAGAACTCAAAAAGAATATATGGCATCAGGCTCAAAATAAACTCATATCAGCATGGATTCCACAACACACTGACAAAAAAGTGAATGGAAAGCAGTTAGCAATAAATATACTCTTCAGTAAATGGAAAGAAAAATCCAACTCGGTCAAGGATTTAATTAATATAACCATTGGTTTTTGGACAAGAAAAGATATAGAAGAATGAACCAATGCTCTTCAGTTACTTGAGATTGCCAAAGTCAAATCCAGAAGAATCCTAGACAAACTCTCAAACTTCTGATGTAAAAAGATGAGACACCTGATCTGAAATCCAAGATGCAAAAAGGTCCAAGAGCGCAAAAAGAACTTCCAGGGAAAAGACAAAGGAAAAAAGATTGCCACACCTAAGCAGAAGTTCAGAGGCATACAAAACTTTTAGGAGAAGAAAGAAGTATCACAGCAAAGCTCCTCAAGCTCAAAAATAGGGACAGCTCAGTTATCTATGGCAGCCAGTCCGAATCACATATCTGGACTTATAAAGGTACTATGGGACAAGATAAAGGAAGAGAAAAAATAATTAGGAATATAAAGTAATCAAGATTTTGCCAAGGTGAACTGTAGTGATGAACTGTAGGCAATGAACTTGAGTTTTTTTAGGAACAGGAAACAAGATGGAGCAACTTTATTCATCTCCAAGATCATATCTAGAGATTAACTACCTAAAATGGGTATTCAAGTATAAGTAATTAGTTTATATATAAAAGTCATATATATACGATTATATCTTCTTTAAAAAAGATTAAATAAATATAATAAATACTTGTTTGATTACAGAAAAAAAAAAAAAAAAATTATCTATTTGTTTTTAACTGATTCCTAAACCTAATATATTCAAAATCTAATTTTTCTAACTATATCAAATAACTTTTATCTTTTTCACTAACAAGTATATACAGTATATCAATTTGTAATACAACTAGTAGCTAGCTATTATTTATTCTTTTTCTTTTCCTATATAGATTTTTAGAATCTATATATATTACTTTATATTATCACAATAGACTATAATTAATTTATTTATATAAAAATTATTAATATAATAATAGTAAATAAAAGTTTTAATAAAGTCTTACATTTAATACCTATTAATGATTTTTTTAAAAAAAAAATTATTTATTTGTTTTTATATATTGTTAAGGCTCCTAATAATATTATTTTAATATTAGTTCAATATCAGTTTAATATTAGTTTAATATTTAATTTTACTATAAATTTATATAAATAGATTATAATTCATATATTAAATTTACTATAAATTGATATTATTTCAATATTATTTTAATATTATTTTGATATTTTTTGAAGTCTTATTTATTATCTAGAATTTTTAATAATATTGTTTCAATAATATTTTAATATTTAATTTTACTATAATATATATAAGTGTATTATAACTTATATATTAAATTTATTATAAAATTGGTATAGTGGCCGGAAATAGATCACCGGAAATCAATATAAAATCATATTTTTTTAATATTTTGATGATTTTTTTTTGTGTTACACCTCTTTAAATACCTTAAATATCTTGAAAGATTTTTTTCTCATTTTTTTAACACTATGAAATATGTCAGAAAAAGAGAATAAAGTCTATTGTAAGGAACTCAGTCAAGATCAGCGAAGTCAAATTATCGGTGCTTACTTGTGCAGCATTAGTCCACTTACCATTGCAAAAACTTTTGGTTATGTGAAGTCGACAGTATATGACACAGTCAAACGTTATAAAGAAACTGGCTCCGAACACCCATCTAAATGTCCTAGTCCCCAAAAAATTCTCTCTGAACGTGACGAACGTATTTTATCTCGTATTGCAAATAAGAATCGCAAAACATCTCTTACCATTATCACTAATGAACTTAATATGCACCTTAATACAACTCTCTCTACTAGAACAACCCGCAAATACCTT
>CAJVPV010002511.1:0-12993 GCA_910591835.1 Acaulospora morrowiae
TCAACTATATCTAATATCTGAAATAAATGAAAGAAATCAAAGAAATCAAAGAAAAGAAATATATTACAGATATCTCATTTTCCTCAGATTTGTCATTTTTGGGATCACCATTGCATAGACTCATGTGACCATGCAATTTCCCTTTCACAAAACTTATCTTACAATCATATCTGTTCTTCTTTTTTCTGATTTTTTCAAATTCTTTACTATTACCACCAATGCTTCTAACTTTACAATTGATGCTGTACTTTTTATAATCAAGGAAAAATTAAATAACTTGTTGCATATAAGTTAAAAAAACTTTCCCAAGCCAAGTGAAACTACCTTGTATATGAAAAGAAACTTTTGACAATTGTTTATACTATCAAATTGTAAAAACCATATCTTAAAAGTCAGCAATTTATAATCATTATTAATTATGCTTCTCAGGAATTTATAAAAACTCAATAAAACTTATTTCACCAATAAGCCTGCTGATTGAAAACCCTATAGGCAAATGACTTTGTGGTTAAATACAAATTTGAAAAAAAAAATATAATAGTTAACACACTTTTATGACAATTACACTTGACTACCATTTCTGTTCTTATCACCTAACTTAAGAAAAACCTTGAGAAAATATCTTGAAGAATCTATTCTTCAAACCTATCTGAAAAACTCTTTAATATTCTGAGTTTGTAATTGAAAAGAAATAAGCATAAGCATAAAACTTTGAGCTAAAAGATAACAAGCTATACCTGAAAAATAACCAATGACTAGTAATATCAAATGACAAGGGTAAAGATGGGTCCCTAAATTAAAGGCAAGGATATAATTCAAATATCCTTTACTATTAAAAAAGTTTTTTTTTTAAATATAAAATCAAAAAAAAACTACCTACAAAAGTTTTTTGCAATTTAGGCTACTTGATTCAAATGTTTTTTGAATTATATCCCTATTAAAATAATGAATAAATAATTATATCCCTTCAAAAGGGACATGATTGATCTGTGAAATTTTATATATTAAATAATTTAGGGACCTATCTTTAGACAAGGGATTGAGGATAAAAATCTTGTACGAACACTATAACAACATTATTGCAGGACATCTGGGAATTGATAAAATCTATGAAAACATTGCAAGGCATTTCTATTGGTCTAGGATGATCATGGATACCAAGTGATATATTAACAATTGTGACATCTGCCAAAGGAACAAGCCATTCAATCAAAATCCTGCTGGACTTTTGCAATCCTTAAAATTATTAACAAAGCACTAAAAATATATCTTTATAAATTATATAATGCAATTATCAATAACATGTCAAGGGAATAATACCATTATAGTGTTTACTGACTATCTTATTAAGCAAGCTATATTTCAATCCATCTATACAACTGTAACCACTTCTGAAGTTGCAAAATCTTTTTTAACATTATTTTTAAAAATTATAGATTATCAAAGGTAATCATTTTTAACTGTAATACCTGATTTATCAGTTACATTTGAGAAGTCTTTTTGAATAACTGGGAATCAAACTATTCATATCAATTGCCTTCCACCCCAAACTGATGGACAAATTGAATGTCTCAATAGGACTTTAAAGAAAATTCTAAGAATCTATGTTATCTACAATCAAAATATTTGAAATAAATATCTACCTGCTGCCAAGTTTGCCTACAACAATTATAAACAAGCTTCAATAGAATTTATACCATTTGAGTTGAATTGTAGACAACATCCAAATATATCAATCACCATTGTACAAGAAGTATCTGATATTATATCTGTCACCACTGACTTCATTAACTATTGGAACAACATAATCAAAATCTCTTAAAACACACTTTTGAAAGCTTAGAACCAACAAGTAAAATATGTCAATTAATATTATTGCCATATGAAATTTAAGATTGGAGACAAAGTTTTGCTCTTTATCTAAAATATCAACAATCCTGTGAATAAAAACTGATCAACAAAGAAGCTCTCTCCTAGGTTTATTAAACCTTATACCATTGCTAAAGTTATCTCAATTACTATATACAAGCTTGATCTATTATTTTTTTTGAATATTCATTCTGTCTTTTATATGTTTTTGCTAAAACCATATAAAAAAACATCTGAGAATTTTGAGAGATTCATACCATCACCACTAATCTTTATACCTAAAACTGGCACTGAAGAATATAAAGTAAAAACAATCTTGGATAAAAGAATCATCTGCAGGAAGTTACAATACTTAATTAAATAGATGATATATCTATTACATGATATAATATGGAAATCTTTAATAATTGCCAATAAAAAAGTCAAGGAATTTAAATCGATGAGGATATCTTCTCTTAAAAAGAGAAAATGTAATAATTTTTCTGCTTTGCTACATCTGCTGTACTATACAACATATGATTAGAACATATCAGAACATACCAAAACTTTTTGAAATATGCTGGAATCTTTTAGAATCCTATAGAATATTCTAGATTATTATTATTATTTTTTTTTTTTAAGGAACAAAGACAACCATTAGTCTTTGGCTTTTTATTATAAGTAACTTGCCATTACAACAGTATTATAAATTGCTAGACTATACTATATCTCTTTTTATAAAAAGAGCTTAATGTGAGGCTTAAAAATTGGTCCTTTGTCTAAGTACCTATTAACCACCCAATACTAAATAGTAAACTCATTTCAAAATCTATTTTAATTCTTGGGCAGTGCTCAGCAACAGGCTGAGAGATAGAAGAGTACCCAAACACATGAAGGTGCTGCAGCCAAATATACAAGTTTGCCTCCAAGTCATGATTGGGATTATACATGTGGTGGAATTGAATTCAACCATTTTTTAAAAACCATATTATGGTAGAATTACTAAGTAATATATAGTAAATAATTGGAATTCGTATTTAATTCAGAATCGTATTGTCGATCAAATTTCCTTTTATGGTAATACGACCACATGTATGGTTGGGATTTGGCATGCTTGCTTTCCAAAGTTGGCTTGATGAATGGCAGGTGAAGTTAGTGGAGGAAGAAATATGGTTGGTGTTATCTTAATGCATGAAGGCATTGCAGCCACTTTATGCAGGTTGGTCTTCAAGTCACAAAAAGGATTTAGTATATCCATTGTTCAAATGTGATGGAAGTATTCAATGGATAGAGTTGAATTGGATTTTCATATAGACATTGTTACCTAACCTTGTACATGAGACCTACATTGTCGAAGAGTGAGCGAACATCATCACTAGCTCGTTTTCGGGGTAACTAGAATCTCTGGTCTTCACGTATTGTCCTAATAGATTCTCATGAGGCACAGCACCTAGAGATTCAGTCAATAATAGTGTGCACCGGTTTCTTAGACATATCTAGTCTAGCCATCAACAAGTAAACAATGTCAGATTTGATAATGATAGTTATATCGATCTTTTGGAGGGGATAAATCATCTGTCCTTTTTCTAAAAAATCATGGAAGAGAAAAACTTGTCGAAGCCCACTTCTTGGAGAAGGTTTGCCACTTCTTATATGGTTCCTGAGAAAATGGAGTTGGCTGGCCAGAGGAGTAATGAAATAAATCATGGTTTTTTTAAGAAGAGAGAGGCCTAGAAAGGAAAAACTTCAAGAAGAAGGAAAAACCTAACTTTGGCAGGAAAAAGGAAAGAGGAGGGGAAAGAGACTAAAAAAAAGTGTATAAGAAAAGTAGGGAAGAAGAAGGGAGGTGGGAGATAAAAGGCTTGTGGCCAAGAGAAGAAGAAGGAAGAAGAAAAGCGAAGAAAAGTAAACAACTCAAAGTTTCCTAAAAAGGAAATTTTCAAGTGCAAGAAAGGGGAGTGGGAAAGAGTAGGGCTCCTAATGGTACTACTTCGATACTTAAATTTACTATAAATTTATATGAGTAGATCACAACCCATATATTAAATTTATTATAGATCGGTACCATTTTGATACTACTTCAATATCGGTTTGATACTTTTCGGAGCCCTAGGAAAGAGTTTTTTTTATTCTGGATTATTATTAATTATTTTTATTACTAATTATATTTAATTATATTTATACTTATTTAAGGAACTGTTTTAAAATTTATACAATACTCTTTTCGCTGATCCCTTTGCCAACCCAAAAAAACAGACGTTCTCAAAAATATTTTTTTATTTTTGATAATAAAGTCTATACACTTTCCTTAAAAACCTTACTTTCTGAAGGCTGGTGCCTCTTTCACTTGTTTATTTTTTCTTCTTCAAAAACTTTGGATATTTTAGTAACAAAATAAACAAAACTTTACCCATTTGGTCTACAGCAAGAACACCTTATTGGAAAGAAAAAACCTGTCCAAAAATACCCTTCATGATTCTCTTCTTAAGTTTGGACTCTAAAAAGTGAACCACTAGTAAATGCATTTCTTAAGCTCCATAAGAACCTTAAGTTCACTGTAAGTGAACACCTTCTGCTAGAGGTGGATGGATAAACTAGTTGGTGTCTATTAAGTGAATGCAATTTCCAAGCTCCATAAGAACCTTGAATCCACCATAAGATTCAAAACTCCTGTGGTCCAGGCAGATGGATAAGCTGGTAGGAATCTATCTTCAGGTATATGATCTTTCTTCACCAGTTATACAGTCCTGTAATAGTACTTTTAAGCGTGTAAAAATTTTCTTGGTTTTTTTTGGAAAATTTTGCCTACCTCAGTTTGACCTTGAATTTTTTGTTACACCGGATTCTCTGGTTGGTGATTGGTTGAAATCTTGGATTGGTTGATCGACATATAAAAGAAATGTAAACAAGACACGTACCCACACGTGCCCCACATCGTACCACATTATAACTGATAATGTGATTGGATAAAGCGAAAGAACAAGGTGATGAGATGTTCTTTTATTAAGAAGTATTTGAAAGTATTCCCTCTCCTCTTTTGTACTGGTTTTTTTTCTCCTCAAGATTAAAGAAGGTTCTCATTAGGCTGGTGATTGGTGTTGATGGGTTTTTATTTTACCAATGCAAACTTTTCCTCTTTTCCTTTTATCTTCTCCTTTTTTTCTTCTCAAAAAAATAAAAAATTTTTGCCTTAGGACCACAGAGGTTAAGCTGGGGTAACAGTCCTGATGAAGGGCTGGCTTTGAGATTTTAGAATAACAAGAAACATTTTTCTTTAATTGAGCAACTTGTTCATTTTCCTTAATCACATCTAGAGACCATTGGTTGCTAACGGATGTGCTGTATAAGTAAAGAAGTTTAACCAATAGTATATATACGTTTACACATAGTCTGTAACATTTGTATTAGGGTATAGGAACCACCATATCCAATTAATAAACTTGAACTACAGCCTGATTAGGTGAAAAAAAAATTTATACTTATTTAAGAAACAGAAGATTATTATTAAGCATGCATAATATTTATTATATTATTTTTTATTTTATATTTTATATTTATGGTATATAAGTCTTCTAGAAGAACCAATAATGACTTATATATTAATAATATATATATTGTAAGGGTGTATTAGCGAGTCTGTTGCTTACTCTAGTAGAGATTCACATAACCGTTACAAGGATAAATAAATAAAAGGTGATTTGAGGCATATTTTATTTGATCGAGTCTTTATTAATTTTCTTTTACTCACTATAACTACCTGTATTACAACTATCCACTATCTTTTATATTTTTCATATTATTTATACTTCTCTTTTGTTATATCTGATTATAATGACTTAGCTTATAAAATAATAGGCACTAATAATAATGTCATGACTAAGCTGGATGATATAATTCTTTTTAACAATCCTTTCTGACTCTCCCTTTATTACCTAATTTTTATAATCGTCTGGATACTAATGTGACAATTGATCACGTGACAAATATTGCATCCCAATTTTATCTACTACAATATATATATATTTTTTAATATAGGTAAACACCATTTCTTTATTTATTTGTATATAACAAGATATATATTATAAAAAGAAACAATATCTCTCACATGTAACTATAGTGAGTTAAATGTTAGTTTGCTTACAATAATCATTTAACTTCTGCTAGAAAAGACATTTTAAACTAGTATACTAATTAAGTAATGCTGAGCAGCTATGGATACTTATTTAGAGTTTTGTAAAATAATGTTATAATAGCTAAAAATAAGATTATATATATATTTTGGGTAATTAAAATTGCTTTAAATAAATGTTTCTACAACAAGAATTGGAATATTAATTATAGTACTGTTGAAAGTTAAGGTTAAGATATTGTCATTAAAGAATAAACTATCTTTTTGTGTTCTTCTATTATTGATGATATTGTTATTGTTATTATTATTGAATAGGATATTTATACTATTAATATTTATGTTGTTATTACTGCTGATATTATTGTTATTATTATTGTTTTTTCTTTTTTTGGGGTTTTCATCCTACTTGATATTAGTAGTGAAAGCAGTATTTGCTATATTACATTGGGATTTCCAGATGTGATTATAGGAGGATACAAAAGTTTCAGTGAACATTTGGATCCACTTATATATATCAAATATAAAGAAGATATCAGTTGTTATTCCATATACAAGTCTTACTATCTGATATGCATTTGATATTGGATTGTTGCTACTATTTGAATGAAAGATAGGTTGATAAAATCTATTATTTGCCTAACTTTTTTTTTTGCTAAAGAATAGCTAAAGACATAAAAAATATTTTCAGTCCAGAAACTATATCTTGGACAGTATGGATTCTTGTAGAGTTCAGGATATAACTGGTGAAGAAATTCTTGTATTGGAAATATATCCGAGAGCAGTTTGACTCTGAATATAATGAGATCACTATAGGTATTGCTATGGAGTCCCTTTAAGGATTTGTTGGAAGAGTTGATTATTTGAAGTTCAAAAGTGGCATAAGACTGACCGAATGTTTTAGTTATGGACGAACTTTTGTGAATGATATAAGATCTGATGATACCAAAGATTTTTTTGAACCATCTTGAGCAGCTACCCAGATCTGCTTTGTTAATAGTGGGGTTTTCTGTGAAGTAGAGAATTGGATTATTCCATAAAACTGAGTTGATATATTTTGGCTTGAATTTAGGCTTGCTGAAGATAATGGATATGCATTTTTGTGTTGTGATTTGTACAATTTTTGAAGTTAGGATGGTAAAGCTAACTTTTACACTTTTTTTAGAAAAGGTAGGAGATGTCCAGATAATTTTTTTATTACTTCTGACTTTGATGGTAAAGTAAGGAGGGCACCATTGAATAATGTTATAAATGACTTACAGGATATTGTTATTTAAAAGTCCTGAATTAGACATTGTAACTTTGGTCTCATTGATAATTAAGTCTTGTTTTGAGAGTTAAATATAATATAAATTGCATTGATCTATTGCTTGTAGGGAAGAGGGAGATGGTATAAGGGATAGAATGTCGATTGATTGGAGAGTGGTTTCATTTTTTGTTGAAGAATTTGCTAATTTTTTGATAATGTTATAAAGATAGTACTTGGTATTGAGTGAAACTTTATTGATTATCCAGAGTAAAGAGATATTGAAACTTGAGAAAATTATTGAGCAATAGTT
This sequence comes from Acaulospora morrowiae, assembly GCA_910591835.1. Classification (NCBI taxonomy): domain Eukaryota; kingdom Fungi; phylum Glomeromycota; class Glomeromycetes; order Diversisporales; family Acaulosporaceae; genus Acaulospora; species Acaulospora morrowiae. The sequence goes on from CAJVPV010002511.1 coordinate 7,534, forward strand.
ATTAAGGAAGAGATCCAGAAAGCAGCCAAGGCATTTGATGAGATTGTTATTGGGATTAATTATATAATACCTTCTCTTGAGGGGTATGTTTTCTTGGACATGATGGTGTTTTTTATGGGTTTTAATAACAGTATTCATAATATGTAGGAACCAAAATATTGGATTTGGATTTGGTATTGATCTGTGAGATCTGATAAGGTTGCTGTTATTGTTAAAGTTTTTAAACCAGGTTGGTTCAGGATCACAGCATATGATACCTGTGTATAAGATAAGTTGTGACCAGGATAATTTGATTAAACTGTTAAACCAGAGAAGTTGATTGAAGAATTTAATACTGAGGGCATTGGATGTATAAACTACTGTTTTTCTAAGCTATGATAGCAAATTTTTAAAGGATAAATCTATAGAATTATATGTATTTTCTAATTGAAGGAAGCAATTTGAAGGACAGATTTGTATCTTGAAATTTTTTGCAGCTCTAGCTATGTAGAGTATCCAATTATTTTGATCAAATTTTTCTGAATCATATATTGGACAGAACCAGATAGCTTTTTTTTTTTGAATATACTGTATGATTTGAATTATATATTTCCTTGTCATGGGTATGGCTAGCTTGGTTATAAGGTTGTTTATGAAACTTGATCTTTAACATTCTTTGAACAATGATATGCTGAGCCCTCCTTGGCTTATTATAATTGAATTGGGGCATTTGGAAGAGATTTTATAGTCAGACTTGATAATTTGATTGATTTTCTTTGGATAGTATTGAGAAGGCTCTTGTTTAAATGGGAGATTAATAGGAAATATTTATATTTTCCCATAATTATCTACTCACATATAATATATATTGTTTAATTTTTTCTTTTCACTAATATTTGTTAAGTTTATCTAGGATTTGTGAGATTATTTAACTGAAGACTTTTCTGTTAGCCTTGAGAATACTATGTAGAAAAATAAAAACTTCTAAATATTTAATATTTTCATATAGTTTAAGAACTTGAATTAAAAGATTTTCAAAGTTAATTGTTCTTGGACTTCTGTATTTGATTTTAATATTGTTGATGATTTTTATTTTGTCTTTGTTACATGTAATATTATTAATTTGGAAGAATTGGTTAGTTGTTTTGAGAAGAGCTTTTATTTTTGTTTTGGAGTTAGCAATAAGTGCTAAGTCATTCATATAGGCAAGAGCATTTGGGGCTAAGTAACTCTATATTTTTTTGTATCTGAAGAGTTTGGAGATAAGAGAATTATAAAAGATAATCTGGGTAATTAAGAAAATGGTTTCTCCTTGTTCAATGCCATTGTTAACTATAAAAGGGTTAATAGGACTGAAAGATAAATTGATAGATATTTCTCTGTTCGTGAGCAAGTTGATAAAAAGATTTATTAATTAAGAGGAACATTTAATTTTTTCCATAAACTTTTTAACAGTTGATATGGAAACAGAGTCAAATACATTAGCAATGTCAAGTGAGACCAATCAAAATTTTTTGTTATTAACATTTGCAGCTTGGATTGCTAAGTTGATGATAGTTAGGGATTTGAGAGTACTCTGTCCTGAGAGTTTTGCAAAGTTAAACTCTAATAGGATCGAGTTAAATTTTAAGATGCTGGTTAGTCTTTTGTTAATTATTCCAGTAAAAATTTTTATAGTGGAGTTAACAAGTGATATTGGTCTAGTATTGTTGAGTTTGTGGCTCTAAAGAAGTTTTTTGAATATAAGAATAATAGAAGTTTGCTTTCAGAGAGGTGGAACTGATAAGGAGATTAAGATTTGATTGAAGATTAAGATGAAATAAATTGTAATTTTTTCTTTTAACAGTTTTATTATATCATAACTGATTTTTGATTTTCTTGAAGATTTCTTTTTTGAAAGATTATGAATGGTTTTATCAATAGTATTGTTATCGAATGGAAAAAGTACTTAATTATAAATAGTTTGGTTGATTGGCTTGGATGAATATTCATTTTACCAGTCTGAAAAGTTTTCAAGATTGAAATTTCTTTTGAGCAGAATATTTTTGAAGTACTTGTTAATTATTTCTTGAATTGTATTGGAATCTTCTTCCACTTAATTGTTTTTGTTAAGAATTTTAAAAAGGTCAATTCTTGGTTTCAAAGAGTAAAGGCTTTCTTAATATAACTCTTAGACTTGCTATAGAAGTTTTCAATTATTCTTTCTTGGTTTAATCAAAACTCTTCAAGGAATTCTTGTTGGGCTGAGCAATTGCTTCATTAATTAGGAGTTTTTTAAGTTTTTATAACCCTTGGAGTAAGATGTTTGAATTTCTATTGGTGGTTCTGTATAGGATTTGTAGCTTTTTTCCTTGAAGTTGTACTGTAATATGATTTTTTTGAATTTTGAAATTGTATTGTTGATTTTTTTTGTTTGACTCTTGAGTTTTTTCTCTACATTGGTGCAGGAGTCTTTTGGAATTATGTTGATTTTGGTCTTTTTTATGAATTTGTTTATGGAATCTCTAATAAGATCATGAAACTCATTCTAGTTTGGAGAGCTTAGGAGACTAGTTCAAGATTCTATATCTTGGATAAAGTTTGTAATATTAATACTGGAGGTTTTCTCTATATTGAACTTGTATATAGGCTTGATTTTTCTAAACTTAAAGTAGTCTAGCTTAACTGATATTACATAATGATTTGTTGAAATAAAGTTACATTCCTGAACTTTGTATCAAAATACTTTAGAAGTTAAATTTTTTGATAGCTATATTTGATCAATTCAGGAGGTACTAATGAGAGTAATAAAAGTGAAAGCTTTCTTATTTAGTTGGTAACTTACATCGATATAGTTATACAAATATCCATAAACTATTTGTTTGACAGATAAGGTTGAAGCATTAATTGATAGGCTATTCTTAGGATATATATTAAAATCTCCTAGAATTATATGATGAAAATTGTTGTTGGCAGTTATCTTGATTATTTGGATTACTTGTTTAACTGCAGCTTTTCTTTTTGTCTTGTTATAGGATAGATAGGTTGCTGAAATAAGGATATTGATTTTCTTCTTGAATTTGAGCAGGATTGATAAGCAATACTTTAAGCAACTAATAATTTTATATATATGGGAAGTAAGGCTTCTTCCTATAATAAAAGCTATACTATTCTTTGCAGATAAGCCAGAGTTTTCATAGATTATGGATCTTCTGTTAATGTTTCTAAGGTAGTTATCTTTTTGTTTAAGTTTAGTCTTGATATAAAAGAGAATAGTATGATTTAAAGTGTAATTTACTAAGGCTTTGAGCTTAGCAGAATTATTTAAGCTTTTGGTATTAATAGTGATAAGGATAATATTAATAAACTTTGCCTTGTAATTTTACCCCAGTATAGTATAGCTAATGGAATTGTTATATGAAAAGTAACAATTTAGGATGCAAGATCGATGGACTAATCTGTATCAGTATTACGAACTCTGATCAAATTCATATATTTTTTTTAAGCAGAATAATACTTTAATATTATATAGTATGAATCAAACTGAAGTAACTGACTCGTTATTTCCTCATAACAATATATATAATAAAGAAATAATATTTACTTATTTAAAATTTTTTCTAATACTTTTATTAATTCAAAAAACAAATATTTTCAAGAAATTTTTTTTGATAATAAAGTTTATACATTTTTCTTAATATTTTATTTCCTGAAAGCTAATGTCTTCTTTTACTTATTTACTTTTATTTCTTCAAAAAACTTTATATATAGTATTTCAATAACAAAATAAATAATACTTCATACATTTGATTCATGGCAAGAATATTTTATTAGAAAAAAGAAACCTGTCAAAAAAATATTTTTTATTATATTTTCCTTAGATCCGAAACTCTAAAAAATAAATTATTAATAAATATATTTTTTAAGCTTTATAAAAATCTTAGGTTTACTATAAGTAAACACATTAGGTTAAGGTATATAAATAAGCTAATAAAGCCTATCCTTTCAAATATATAATCTTTTTTATTAATTATATATATCTGTAGTAATATTTTCAAATGTATTAAAAATTTTTTAATTTTTGGAGGAAATTTTGTCTATCTTAATTTGATCTTGAATTTTTTGTTACACTAGAAATTTTGGTTAATAATTAATTGAAATTTTGAAATAATTGATTAATATATAAAAGAAATATAAACAAGACATATCCTTTTTACATGTTTTATATTGTATTATATTAAAACTGATGATATAATTGGATATAGCAAAAGAGCAAGATATTAAAATATTTTTTTATTAAAAGTAGTTTAAAGTTTTCTTCTCTTTTTTTATACTGATTTTTTTTTTCAAAATTAAAAAAGGTTCTTATTAGATTAATGAATGATTTTAAATATATTTTTATTTATTAAAGCAAACTTTTTTTTCTTCTCTTTATTTTTTTATTCTTTATTTTTAAAAAAATAAAAATTTTTTATCTCTTAGAATTATAGTAGTTATGTTAAATTACAGTCAAAAATGTTGATTAACAATAATTTTTAATTGAAATTAACAAAGTATTTTATTAAAGAAAAACAATTTATTTATTTTTTTATAATTTTATTTAAAAAGTTGAAAAAATTTAATAAGTCTAAAATAGTTAATATCATATAGTAATAGTTTAATGAATCAACTCTTTTATAATAAAATAATTAGTAAATAGTTAGGTTATATAAGCAATATAATAGTTTTAATATTAAGGATTCAAGAATTATAGATAAATTTATTAATCTTATTAATAGATATATTGCAGTTTATAAGAAGATTTAGCAATAATACAAAATTGTATTAATATATTTTATTTAAAAAGATTAATAAATACAGTGGCTTATAGCCTAATTAGAAGTAAATAATAATAATAATAATATTTACTTATTTAAAAAAAAAAATCAAAAAAATCAAAAATAATAACTTAATATTAAATTAAAAGTTTTTTTTATTAATATAAAAATTATAATAAAATTATTTTAAAGTTTTATTAATTTATATTTAATTTATATATTGAAATAAATTTTTTGTAATTGACAAAAAAATTTTAAATTTTAAATTATTATCTCTTTTTAATTATGATTTGATTATATTATTTTAATATATTTTTAAAAACTTTTTATATATATTTCAATTTTTTTTTAAAGAAACTCTTTCTGCTGATCCCTTTGCCAACCCAAAAAAACAGACATTCTCAAAAATATTTTTTATTTTTGATAATAAAGTCTATACACTTTCCTTAAAAACATTATTTCCTGAAGGCAGTTGCCTCCTCCACTTGTCTACCTTTCCTTCTTCTAAAAACTTTGGATATTTCTACAACAAAATAAACAAAACTTTACCCATTTGGTTTATAACAAGAACACCTTACTGGGAAGAAGAAACCGATCGAAAAAACACTCTCCACTATATTCTCCCTAGGTCTGGAACTCCAGAAAGTGAACCACTAGTAAATGCATTTCCCAAGCTCCATAAGAA
>CAJVPV010002512.1:0-12990 GCA_910591835.1 Acaulospora morrowiae
GTGTGAACCAAAAACTGGTCTCACAACATTAACGGGCGAGCCAACTGGCCCGGGTTATGGGGTCAGAAGCGATTTGTGAAAGAACCTTCTGGTATGTCTTGTAAAAAAACGAGAGGATGCGGAACAATTCTTCAAGATTGTATTCGAATTCCTCTTATTGTTTTTTAAAAAATTAAAATATCTACTGAATCCAGTTGATTAAAAATTAAATTATCAAGTAAAAACATTTAATAAAAGAATGCGGCATTTTCAAAACCAAATGGTTAAAAAAAAACACGTTTTTTTTTATCACTCATTCTTTGCATTATCCATCAAGGAATACTGATAGAATGAAATTTTTTTAAAAAAAAATTTTATAACCACAATTATTGTATATTTCTTTAACCTTTCCTAATCACATTACCTACTATTTATTAGATAGACAAAATTTTTCTTTTAATTTAAATAGGTGATCATATCAATAATATTTTTAGAATGGTTACATATGAGATGACAATTGAGATCAGGATATGATTATTTGAATCCAGTTAATTAAAATGCACCCGATTTATTGGCTATTCAAAAACACATCAAAAAATTTTTTTGTATGCAAATTATATAAATCTTAACAAAATAATCTTTAGACATAGATTAATCATTATTATACTGACTGTAGGGATCAACGTTTCTCATTAACAAAAGATTAATTCTGTCGGTCCGTTAATTGTCGTAATATTTATTAAAAAAAAAAATAACTTACAGCATGTCCAGTGACAGCCCCCAAATATTACTTCTATCATCATGACATAAATTATCGGTTTTCAACCTTCTAATTTTTACATAACGTCGACCTCAAAATCAATTAAATTAAATAAAATAATCTGCAAAGATTACTAATATACTATAATACTTGAGCCCCATCATCTACCACCTCCAGAACCTTTATGACAGAGTCTATTCCTTTTTCGGCAAACACCTTTTTTATGGCCTCTGCGATGTTGTCGGTGTTGTCTGTCGCCAGGGCCAAGATTGTGGGACCTGCCCCACTAAGGCATATTCCCAAAAGTCCCGGGTGCGTGTTAGGTTTCACGCTATCGAGAACCTCAGAAAGACCAGGAATCTGATTAATTTAACCCAAATGAATTAATAGGTGCACAAGTAAAAACTAGTGACAGTCGGTCGTGAGATTCGACCTTACCAATTTTGTTCGATATGGCTGGTGCACTTTGTCCTGCATCGCCTGATATATCAAATCCGCATTTGGCGGAGAACATGACAATGCCATGATCAGGACCGCTAAGCGTTGCAAATTAAACACCTTGAAATTTTTTGTAAAAAAATATGATCATGATGAACTGCAAGCTTAACACAGGGAATTCCGGGATTTAAGAAACCAAACTTTACCACATCTTGCTTTTCGTATTTTATCGGTAACACACTCCTGGCTTTTTCGGTGGATACCTCAAATTGCGGGATAATGGTTATAGCTTTAATTTCCTTGGCCCATCTTAATCTAATGTAATTTCCTATTCCTTCCGGTACAACAGGAACTGAAGCATTGTTCGTGACATCATCCTCATCACCGCCTAATTCCCTCAGATACGAGGCCACGAATCCACCCATCAGGGCAGCCGTAACGTTATCAGGATGGTGTTCTATCATCAAACAATAATCAAGCATACGTTCCTTGGTCAAACCCAAATTTCCGACAACGTCACCTAGCATAACGCCGGCGACAATCGCGGCTCCTGAAGAACCCAAACCGCGACCCAATGGGATCGGATTATCAACGTGGATGTTTAGCGGAGAAGGGAATCCTTTGATATTATTGCAAGAGAGAACATAAAGTGCTGTTTTTGTGATCAGGTTTTTCTCGATTTCGAGAGGTATGGTGTTGGCACCTTCACCCGAGTATGTCAAGACTACCTCATTGCAGTATTCTTTACCGGGTTCCCTTTCGAGGAGGTCAAGCTCAACGGTGAGATATAAGGACAGTGACACGCCGAGTACATCAAAACCCGGTCCTATGTTAGATGAAGAACAGGGGACGGTTATACGTACTTTTCTTGGGAATGCCATTTCTTTTTTTTCTCAAGAAAGTTGATCGATACGTACGTACGTTAAGTTAATTACAAGCAGGAAAGTTGCACCGAATCGATTGGGCCTTCTTCTGTTACATGTTGATAATCGTTATCTGGGATCAGACGTGACGTAAACTCATTATAGACTGCACCAACCAAATCTGTTATAAAATGTTCAATTGTTTGGTACTATTTCGTTGACATCTTTCATAACATAACAAAGAATGGGTGAGGTATTGCACTTTTATGTGACTAAGGTCGTCTCGTCGTTCATTTCTTGACTTTTCTGACGTAACCTTAACCTCTCGCACAGAAACTACAAGCATATTTCGACAAGTTACTTTTGAGGTTTCACTTCAACTTTTGATCATGTTCTTTGAAATTACACCTTTTCTTTTAGAAAAATAAACGTATGAATTAAATTAAACAAAAATAGAATAGACGGTTTGAAAGCAGTCACGATAACAGATCGAGATGGTGTGATACTGATAAAGTGTAAATATCTAGTATTTTCTCTCTTCGTCGGTGACATCTTGATTACCAATCTTTCTCCATACCTCTACAATTAGCTGTATCAAGTGATGTGTCGCCCAGGGTACTCGAGTCGGCAATATCGACCACGTTTTCTGTGGTCAGCGATCAGGTGAGCTTCATATCTTTTTTTTTTGCGAAACCAAAAGTCGGTTTATCGCAAAGTTCCTTCGCATCATTCCCTTTAAAAGGCATCCAAACTAGGATTAAAGAAGAATAATTATGTCGTGAGCCTATACGGAATTCACCAAATCGTGCAATTCAATCATGCACCGTTGATCACTACATTGGTAGCCGATTCCAATGCAAATACTGGTGAGAACGATTGTGTTCTTATTATCAAATGTATTTGTGCAAGACAAGATTTATTGACATATTCTTTGATCACTGACTCAATGAATGACAAGGTATCCTGTTGGACCTTTGGGATGAGTTGAAAGAATTGATAGCCACAATTAATACTGCCATATTGGTATCCCAGGATAGCCCGGTTACATAGATATGCACGAATGATAATGACTTTATTAATGTATTTTAGTTTTTATTTATTATTATCTTCATCATCATTATAATTAAAATTACTAGTAATCCATTTTACCACAATAGTTTGGAGAATAACTTGCCAAGCATAAAACATTCAATTTTCTTTTGCATTATTACTATACTACATTATTTTCATTGCGGTCGTGAGTCATTTTTCATTTCATCCTTGACTTCTGATCCTCACAAAGTATTGCTGGCATCAAAATTTTTGTATAAGACAAGGTTCTGTTAAACTAGGATGAAAAACGAACAGATTCGAAGCTCTCACAATTCACATCAGTGAGCACTAAATAATCAATCTTGCCGTTCTTAAAGATGTTCCATAATAAGACATCGAACTTGCTTTTCATATGAATCGATATGATGCACAAGGAATCTCTTTGACAGCAATCATTCTCGTTGCTTACGTTTTCTTTTCTTGGTCTCATCTTCTTTCCCCTTTCCCTTAATGTCCTCTTTCTCAACGATCTCATCGTCTGAATCTGTTGAGCTTGAATCGTCCTCAGATAAAACAACGGCGTCCCATAATGATAGAACATTCTGTGAACCACTACTCTCTCCGTTATTATTGATGACAATGGATTTTTTCGATACTGCTTCAGACACTGCACTGCTCACTTTCTCCTTCATTTCCTCGTTAGCCTTCAAGTATTCGGTATCGTCAAATCGAATTCTCTTGGTCGGGAGCTCGGCCAATCCTTCTTCAATCTTTTTCTGCACCTTCTCCCTTCGCACACGTTCTCTATCCGGTTCTTGCTCAAGGTGATCGGCCAGTCTTTTGGCTTCGTTCACCGTTCTCAATCTTCTACCGTTTAGATCTCTACAGGCCTCGAAGTTTGTGGTTTTTTGGCTAGCCATTTTTCCACCTTGCGCCCTTAACATCGACCCGAAACCACCTTTTCCTCCAAACAATCGAAGTTTAAGATTTAGAGTCGTAAACTCGGCATGTTCACTTTCAAATATTCGATCGTCTTCGGTTAGTTGTTTGCCAGACGAAGTATAATAAACCTGATCCTCAGGATCAATGAATAAGCGAGAGAAAATCATCTGCTTAAGGTCGAACATGGTATTTTGAGTGGCTGAAGAAAAGTTTAAGCAAATGGGGCCTCTACCTCCGAAGAGGTTAATGACGGCCGTTTGCTTTGCGATTGCAGTAACGGGTGTCTCGAATAAAATTGGTTCACTTAAGTTCGACATGTTAAATCGGTGTGAGTGGGTCCTGAAGAAAATTGTTATTGTTCATTGAATTCTATGCAATGCATATTTTTAGTCACATGACCTGGCATAAAAAAAATTAAAAAGAAAATTAATCATTTCCGCATCGGGGAATCGAACCCCGGCCGTCGCGGTGAAAGCGCGAAATCCTAGCCACTAGACCAATGCGGATTTATTATGATTTCGGGTTCATAAAATACTATTTGTAATAAATATTTTGGCCAATTTATTTGTTATTTTTTTTTTTCCCAAGTTTTTAAATGACAGAATATTTTATTTGAAGCTAAAACGGGAGACAATTTTGTTCGAATGTAAAATAAAAATTAAAGTCAAGTAACTATGAGCACAGATTAACTTCAGATCATTACACGGTCGAGAAAAATAAATAACATTTAGTCGTTTTGTTTTGGTGCAAGCGCGATCATGGTAAACTGAAGACTTCCCGGGTCACGTTCCATGAATTGTTTGATGATTTTAGAAGAGTCCTATTGTATTAATAATGCCGATCAGAGGATTATCATTTGATGTGCAAACAAGAAGACCGAGACAGGGAGGATTAAACAACATATACCATTAACAAATCGGTGCACGGCCCATGATTGATAGGGGAAGATTTTCTGCCATCTAATTCATAAAGTGTTCCATCTTTCTGAATGAAGCACACAAAGTGTGTGTTAACTTTATCCGATTCCGTTGGAGGCTATACAGATTAAAATTAGGAAAGTTAGTGGATATAATAATGAAATAGATACATTTTTATTTAAAGTATCCACAACTGACTCTGGTTTGTCCCGTCAGAGCAGACGACTTATGTGCTTCTGCCAACTCCTCGTCTTCCTCGAGCAGTTTGGCGCGTTCTAAGGGTGTTCCATTCCTAGTTTTCTCCAATAGCCGTTTGAGCGGTCCGTCATCTAATTGGAATATGAATATTGAGACGATGAATCGAGTCAACAATACAACGAATAATAAAACAAGATAATCACCAATTTGAATAGAGTCGACGTTATTGGCTATAGAATGCAACAGTCCAATCGTTCCGCATGCGTTAGAAATGGTTTGTTTGTAAAACACGACATCAGGAGATACTTCTTGGATGCGCTTTGCTTCTTCCTCGCTGTGTTTCTCGTGAGAATCGGTTATGGGAAATAAAATCATGACTGCCTTGACAGGCTGAGGCACAAATTGTAAAATTTCTGGTTCTAGACCTAAATTTTTCCAAGTGAAAAATTATTCGTGATCTGACACATATTGTTTACGACATGACCCAGTTTATCATTAACTCTTACTCCAAATATCGGTGTAGGCCCACGTATTGTGCATGCCTAATTTATGAACATACTAATAAAAAGGATGTTTCTGCAATTGAGTACGCGGATTTCAATGTAAAATCAAATAAATTTTTTTTAAAAAAAATCAATTTACCTCATTCATAACCTAGAGAATAGAGAACAAAAATTTTTTGGTGATTGAATTGAATGCTATGCGAATGAATAAACTCGAAATAATATTAAAGATACTAACGTCGGGGTTCGATTCTAGAGGAAGCCATTTTAACTTCTTGTCGGTAGACATTTTCACACAAATTGAGTAAACGAGGAGTTCATCGCGTGCTTATATATATAACAGTGATGAATGACGCAGTAAAAAAAATTACGTATTAACCCTACGTACGTGACATACGTACTGTCTCTACGTGTTATGTAACCACGTGATCGGTAATGCTAACCTCGATATAAAAAAAAAAATTGCATGTAACGCATACACATCATAGATATTATTCTTTTTTGGCATTTCTTCCAATTATCTGCTAACAGTCAGACTACGGCATGTTCAAATCCCATCCATAAGCTAATTGAAAGTAAAGAACGGTGCAACAAATGCGTCCAGTACCCTCAAGACTAACAGCCGCACAGAAATCCAAGGTTACGTTAACTCTATTTTCAACGGTAGCTTTATTTGCCGTGTTCATGGTGGCCGCACCACCTTTTCTACCCTGTCCTGCATTTGACGAAACACAACGTAAGGCCTTGCTTGAAGAACGCCTCAAAGCCGCAAAATTAGCAGAAAATGATAGGAAAAAGGTGGTGGTAATGGCAAAAAATCAAAAATTTGTCGCGGTAATTTCTCCAGAAGTTGGTGGAGACCACGAATGAAATGTGTTTTTTTTCTCAACGTGTATGCAATTTCTGGAACCTTCTGTGTTCTAATTTAAATTCAATATTGAACTCTTCTTCCATCAAACTAATTCAATAATATGAGAGAAATTACAACGTCCGGTACGTGTGTGATGTAATTATAAACCATGATAACTTTTATAGTACATTATGTTTTTATTACTGGTTGTCATTATTTTTTTTAAAAGAATTTTTACAGTTGTACATCAAAGCAAAAGAAATGCTGGGTTCGTTATTATATCTCGAATATTACACACTTATTTTTTTGGTGATTGAGTTTTATAAAATCATACTCGGACTTTTCGTGGCGATTCTCTAAACCACATCACGTGATATAGTTGATTGTTTACCTTCGTGCTCCCCCCAGCTGCTTATGTGCATCGGTGAGTGGGACATACATCACTCCCATTAATGACTTTTTGGTAACATTCCCATTGACATCCTTGTCAAATTGGTAAATGTATTGGCTCCCGCTACCCACGGGAATGAATAATCGTCCGGGTGATTTGAGTTGATCGATTAAAACTTGTGGTGTGGTTTCGGCGGCGGCACCGACGTGAATGCAGTCGTAGGGTGCTTCTTCCGGGTATCCATTCCTGCCGTCACCAACTAGAAACTCTATCCGATTGGATTCTAAAAATTCCGGTCGATCTTTCTGAACGTTCGATTTAGCCATGTCCACCAGTTGAGGGATGTGCTCTATGCCAATAACTTTTCCCTCGGATCCAACCATTTCCGCCATGCAAACTGTCAAGTAACCAGATCCAGATCCGACGTCCAAGCTCTTTGCGCCGGGTCTCAGGAATGATTCCATGTTTTCTAAAGCGATAGCATGCATATGAGGTGCTGAGATCGTTGCGCCGTAACCTATCTGTTGAGGCGAATCCATATATGGGCTGTGGCTAACGTATTTTTTTCGATCCACCGACTTCATGGCCTTCTCAACTCTCTCGGAACATATGATTTTATTATTCTTCAAATTATCCACCAAGCCATCATTACTATCGGCTGAGCAACGCCACGCCATTCCTATATTGCGCTTGGGTAATTTGTTGAGACCAATGAATTTGAAAGGATTCTTGAGGATATTTGACACGACTAAATTGTTCGATTCCTTGAGAATACCGGTTTTTGTAAAAAGTAAAGAATTCGATATGTAAAAGGGAATAGACGACATTAGATGAAAGATAAATAAAACCTGTTATCGATGCGATGGCCAATCAATTAAGTGTAACACGTGGCTTGGCATTTTGATCATCAGAAAAAAATTCAAACATTTTTTTGTCGCCAAACTACAATTATGCTTCGCGCACACCGTCTGTCGAGCAAACTCGGTGGTATATTGAGCCGTAAATATGCCAATGTCGCTGCCTCGCCTGTAGTGGTCACAAAGTCTAAAACAGGAGTTGCAGTTATTTCGGTTGAAGGTGAACACTTTATTCCTTTTCGACCAAATTGAGAGAGGTTCAGTAGTAGAAAATTTTAGTCGTTTGACGTTCAAATTTTGAATCTTGTAAAATCAATAAAAGATAATACCCCTGCTTCTTCTGTCGCCCTTGTGGTTAAGGCTGGTCCCCGGGCGGAGACGACCGATAGTGCCGGAGCGGCCCACTTTCTAAAGAATTTTGCCTTTAAGGTAGGGAGGTGATGTCATCTTTTCGTCCATCGAACCTGGTAATGCAATTTTCGTCGGTGCAACCTATTGATTCAATCTATTGATTGACGCACACAGAACACTTCTGCACGAACCGCATTTCGCACCACACGTGAGGCGGAACTGCTTGGCGGTGTCTTGTCCGCAAATTTGACCCGGGAATCCCTAATCATCTCAGCTGAGTTTCTGCGTGAAGATCTGTATGTGATTTTCTGTGTGAGTGATCCGTTGATGATTGAAAAATTCTGACCGGTTCGTCATTAAACTTCCGATTTATGCAGTCCATATTTTATGGAACTTTTGTCCGACATCATTTTCAAAACCAGCTACCATCAACACGAATTCTCTGATGTAAAAAAGAAAGTTCTATTTGAAAGAAATGCCATGAAGGTTTTCCCTGATGTAGTTGCATTAGATACTGCTCATTCGGTTGCATTTCGTCATGGGCTTGGCAACTCACTGTTTGCAAATGATTCCACAAAAGTCAAAAGTAGTCAAGACGTCAGCGAATTTGCAAGCAGAGTTTACACCGCACCAAACATTACGATCGTGGGCACGTCCGTAGATCACCAAGAACTATTAAATACGACTGATAAACTATTCCAAAATATCGATCATTCTGTTCCTCCCACCCCAATAGCTTCTAAATATTATGGTGGGGAAGCAAGAATTGCTGCAGATGGAATTAGCCATTATGTTCTAGCTTTTGCTGGTGCGCCCGCGGGTACGCTCGATTATGCAACACTTCAGGTTTTACGTTCGCTCATAGATGGCGAGAAGCATACAAAATGGGGTGAAGGTGTAAACGCTTTAGCTCAAGTCGTGAATAAATTTGAAGGCACACAGGGTACCGCCTTCAATGTGGGCTATTCAGATGCCGGTCTTTTTGGCGTATACGTTTCAGGAATAGCCACATCCGTATATCAAGTTTTACGAGCGGCCGTAGAAGAGTTGAAGCATGCCTCTGCAGGTGTACCCAAAGAGAAATTTGAACAAGCTTTAGCCAAAGCCAGGAATAACGTCGCCGCTTCGTATGAGACACGTTCATCGAAAACCGAAATCTTTGGTAGTCAGGTAATCACCGTGTGATCGTTAAAATCTAAATCATATTATCTCCTGCGTCTACGATCATAATTAAATCATGTCTCCAAATCAACAGGTTTTATTAACAGGTAAAGTTATCTCTCCTGCCGAGGCTGTAGCTCAATTTGATCGTGTCAAAATCGAGGACGTAAAAAATGTTAGTAAAATTTCATCTCATTTCTTCATTCGTTCGTAATCAAACCTCGCGCATTGCCTAAAGCCCATATTAACATTACAATTAGGCTGCCATAAAAGTTCTCCAGTGCAAACCCACAGCGATTGCAGTTGGTGATATAAACTCATTGCCGTATTCAGATGCGCTTTCTCTCTAATTTATCCAAATAAATTCTAGTGAATTTTAATGGTCTTTATTGTACTATGTTATCATTGAAATTCTCATACATAAATTCCAAAAAAAAAAAAAGAAGCCCTTAAATATCCTGATGTCAACAAATTTAGATTGCTGGACATTTTTAAACTCGAGGGCAAGATCAATTCCTTCTCTTGACAACATTCTGATATTATCCTACCTGCAGAAAAAATGCTTATCGTTAGCTTGCAGGTCTCACACGGTTGCCTACATTTAAATAAATACTGTGGTTTAAAACTTTATTTAACAATATCAACTCATCAAATCTAATATGTTATCAATGATTTCTAAATATTATTTTTTAGCATTTATGATTCGTTCAAATTTAAATTTTAAGTAGCAAAAGATTGTGCTAAAATTTTTGATAGTACATCAATAATAAAAGCTTTAATAATAATAAAAAGCAAAGTTTTATTTAAATTTAAAAAACTATAATTATCGTAATAAATTCATTTATTATTACCTGTTATCAAAAAGTAAGTGATTTTTGTAAATAAAATTTACTTTAGCTTGTATACTTTTTTTTTTATTTCATTGGTTGTTTATCAGTTGTATTAAATATATTTTAAAGATTTCAAGATATCTGATAAAAAAATTATTTTCTATTTTTGTTTTTAAAAAAGTTTTTCATTTTCAATAAAAAAGAAAAAAGATTTTTTTAATATCTTTTTTATAAATTAACAGTATCATATTGTATTTTTTTTAAAGATATAATTCTTGCTATTAAAGAAATTAAAATTTTTTATTTATTTATAAACAAATATCTTGAATAACAAATTTAAAAACATTGTTAAAACTTGAATTTAATTTTTTAATAATAAATAGTTATCTAATATTTTTTATATACAATAATTAAAAAAATATAAGCTAATAATTTATTTAACATATAGAATACTTAACTTTAAATAATAAAAAAAGGTTTAAAACCATGTTAAAAAATTTTTTTGAAAAAAAAATTTTGATGATCTTTGTTTTTAAAAAAAAATTTCGAAAATTTTTAAAGAAATATTTTGAAATAAAAATATTTTGATGAGTTTAAAAAACTTTTACAAAAAATTAAATTGAGTTATTCTTTTTAAGTACTTAATAAAAAATATGTAAAATCAAATTTCACTATAAGTTACTTAAGATAAAAAAGTTTTAAAATATTTCAAAAATTCTGAAAATATTTATATTTATATTTAAAATATATTTTTAAACAAAATTTTTTATATTAAAATAATTCAAAAATTTCCAAAGTAAATACTATATATGTATAATAATTTTTTTATATTTATTGCACCATATTTTATATAACTAAAAATATCTGAAACTTTGTGAAATACTTTAAAATCTTTTGATATATTATTAATTATTATGTTTATTTATGGTTTCAAAAATTGAAATCAGACAGCATCACAGGAAATTACATGAGGTTTAAAACACTATTAAAAATGATGGTGAGATATACCCCACCTATTAAATTTAATATAAACTTGAGAATCAAATATAGAATCAAAGAAAATTGTTAAAATTCTTATTTCTATTACATTTATATTTATTTGAAAAACAGTACATTATTATTATTATTAAATACATATAATATTTATTATATTATTATTTTTTTTTATGTTATATAAGACTATCCAAAAAAACCAATAAGAACTTATATATTTCTATTTATATATTTTTATAAATTATTTATATAATAGAAAATAATTATTTAAGAAGGAATTTTTTATCTTTATAATAACTCATATTGTATTTTATCTTTGAGTTAATAAAATAATTGTCTCTTTTAGACTTGTATCTTTTTGTGATTTTTTTTTTGATTAAATACAACTTATTATTTAAACTGTTATAATATATTTAAACTTTTATAATATATATATAAATTTTAAAAATATTTTAATTAATTTAAAACATTTTACAAAAATTAAATTAAATTATTTTTTTTTAAGTACTTAATAAAAAATATATAAAACTAAATTTTATTATAAGTAACTTAAGATAAAAAAATTTTAAATATTTTTAAAAATATATAATTTTTATATTTATAATATTAAAAAAATATATAATTTAAAAATTGAATTTCAATAAGTCTAAATTTAACTGGTTTAAGAATTTTAACAATCCAAATAATTCACTTGAATCTTATAATTTAATATTCAATCCCAAATTATTATTTTGATATTTATATAACTTTATCTATATTATTAAAATATAAAAAAAATATTATAACATATAAAAGAACTAATTTCAAAGAAAAACATTATTTTATTAACTCAAATAGTAATTTGTTCAAATATAATAATTATTTATTGAAAACTTTTTTTATATAATATTCTTCACAAGTATCTCAATATTATTTTTATAAATCTTATCTAATTCTAACAATCCAATCAAACATTATCTAAGCAATATAATTAATAAATTGTCTATTATACCACAATATAATAAAAACATTTTTTAATTAACTAATAACTTCTTTATTTTTTTTTTTTTTTTAATATTTCAAAAAAATTAACTTTTGTTAACAATATTATTTTCAACTTTATCAAAACAAGTTTTTTGCAAATAATACCAAAATCAATTTAGTTAATATAAAATATTTTTTAAGTAATCTTTTATATGTTATATTGAATATTTTCTACTTGTGCTTATCAAACTATACTATAAAAATAAGAAATAATAAAAAAATACTTTAAAAATTTTTTAACTATTTAAGAGAAATAATAAAATTAATTTTATATTAATAGTATTAAAAATTAATAAACTAATATAAACAATATTAATTCAAATTATATATACTGTTAATTAAAATTTTTGAAAATTTTATTAACTTTAGATAAATACTATTTTATATTATTAATATTTATTAATATTTATTATTTTTAGTTATATTTTCAATATAATATTTTTAAAACATTTATATAGTTTTAAATGGTACAGTAAATTCAGAATGCTATAGTTCAAAAACTCGGTTTCAAGCTTTTTTGAGATTCTAAGTAATTATTTATAAAAAAATTAAAAGAACAACTTTTATTAAGACCTCAAAAGTGATTATATTAATAATATTTTAAATAATTTCACTTTTTATCTTATGAATAAGAATTTTTTTTAATAATTATCCTAAGTATAGCAAATAATTTTCTAGCCAATTCTTTTGTGTAAATAGATAAATTACATATAAATAATTAGATTAAAAGTATTCTAAAATTAACCAAAATATTATAAAAAAGTTGCAATTTCCCCTAGCTATGAAAAAAAAACAATTATAATAATTATAAAATTCAGAATTTTTGTATTTTTTTAAATTTTTTTTAATAAAAATATAATTATTCCATATTTTTCTTTTTTATTTTTTTATTGATATTTAAT
>CAJVPV010002513.1:0-12984 GCA_910591835.1 Acaulospora morrowiae
TTCTTTGAATATTTCAATAAATAATTTTATATTAATGATATTTGGAACAGTTATTATAGAGAATGGTGGAATTGTCCGGGCATCTAATAAATATCATAATACTTCATGGTTTAGTGATATATCGATTAAAATGAACTCCGAAGAATTATGTAACTATATGACAGATGATGGAATCTGTTACAGAAAGGTAATTATAATTATTTAAAATATAAATATTATTTTATATTAATACTTTTTTTTTTTTTTAAACTGTTAAAGCAAAACAATATTCTAGTTTTATTAATATAAATAATTTATTATATATGTACTATGTCTAAATTTATACTATATTAATCACATATTAACTAGAACCTACCCACAAGTCTAAACTATCTGAATATAGTCTGTCACCCTGCTTGCTTACACAAGCATTACCTATTTAATTTCTTTGTTTAACACTAATATTCATTTTTATCTGTAATTACTATCTTCTTATTTAGTTACCTACATATGGCCAAGGACTTCTTGCTTTTCTGGCTTGCCTTTCCAGGATAAGTAACTAGCAAGCTGATGTATTACTGGATTGGAGTGGAGCTCTTCATAGAAGGACACTTTTTATACCCATAGGGAAATGATCTTTTGTCTTTTTACATTGAAACCAATAACTTTGCACTTCTTTTTACTACTTCTGGTGATTGTCATATCATCAACCAGATAATCATCATGCCATAACAACTTTTTCTTGATAGTCACAATCTTATTACTTGCAGGATCTGCATATGAATCGGCTTGTATTGAGAAATGACACTTGACAAGTTATAGTGCCAGATACCTATTTATTCTATTCAACTGCCTTCACCTGGAATTGAACTGGTATCTTGTGATCTGACCTGTGGAGCATTAACCATCATGTTATAGACTCACAGGTCATATTTTATATTAATACTAATATAATTTTTTAAGTTTTATTAATAATAAAAATAAGCGGAACAATTCAGAGACCTCCACTTCAATTAGTATTAGTATAATAGTATTATTTTAAATCGAAAAAATCACCATACATGTATGATTGCACATATCTTAAATTAACAGATATATATAATCTAGTAGATATAAGAGCAATAGATAATTTAGTTCATATAATTCCAAGATTTGGTAAAAGTAATGAATATTTATTAAATAATTATTTATTTTAAAATAATGATTATTACTTCGAAGAATTTTAAATTTTTTTGAAATAAAAATTTCTGGGATTTTTTTATTTTAAAAAATTCTATATTAAAAATTTTTAAAAACCTTTAAAGATTTTCGAAGATTTTTTCAGAAATTTTAAAAAATTTTTTTTAGGTGGAGATCACTGAAGATCTCCACCAAAAAAATTTCCTGATGTAACTTATATATTTAGTTCTTAATAAAGTTATTGAAAGAATTATGAAGTTCTATGAAGACCTTCATAAGAAAATCAATCAATTGTTAGAATGGCAAAAAATTATATAGAATAAGGTTACCCACCTAAAAAATGAAATTTATGTGAGTTAACATTTAATTACCAAACATGATTTTATCGAGGTAAGGTTCATTTTTGAATTTCTTTAAAGATCTTCGAAAACTTACAGTATATTTTATTTAAATAGTACACAGTTAAAAGTATCGCGAAACAAGTATTTTTTGAAAAAATATATCCAGACTCTGAAAATTTTCGCTGAACAACCAAGGAATTTTTTTAGCAAGAACATTCAGAGTTTTATGAAGGCCTCACAAGAAAATGTTGAAAAACATATTATAAAAAACATATTTATTAAGTGATAATTTTTATAAATATTAATAACTTTAGTTCTTCAGTTATTTAATACCTTATTGTTTTAAAGCTTGTGAAACAGTATCAATTGCTTTGTGGAACTATGGCTTCAAAAATTTGTGATGCCATGTTTTCAGTTTTTAGTGAAGAGTTTTTGAATATAATAAAAATAAATACATCTGTTACCAAAATTTTGGCCTGAAAACAATCTTGAAAAATTGTCAAGTATTTTGAAAACCTTCACAAATATTTAAAAGGAGAGACACAAAGCATAATGGCCTGTATTTTTAAAAAAGTCTGGCTAAAAGGAGATACCTCCAACAAACAAGTAGCATTCACCATTGCAGTATATTAAACAGTTCTTGATCCAAATAATGAAAGTATTTCAATAAATGAAACATTAATTAAAAACAAAATAAAAAAAAATAAGATGAGTTTTAAAAGTCTTCGAAGTAATATAAATTTTTGCTGATAATATTTTTAAGAGAATTAAAAAAGGACTTGGATTTGAAGAAAAAAATTCAAGTAGTGAAAATGAAAAAATGACTGAGCAACAAATTATTACTATAGAAGATAATCTGAAGGAATGTGGAAATATTGAGAATAATTCAGGACAATTATTGGAAAATAGAGAATTAGAGAGAAGAACTTTGGCAATGAGCAAAGATTTAGACAAATAAATAAATGTAAATAAGAATTGTGTAATAATAAATAATTTTAAAAGTCAATAAATATTTAAAATTAAATATTAATAGAATATAATATGTAAAATATAAATATATTTTATTATTATTAAAATAAATCAAAGATCTCTGGAGTTTAATATATTAAGTTTCACTCCAGAGTCTTTTAATGATAATGGAGGTTCTCCAGAGATTTATGCCTGAAGATTTTCAAAGATCTTTGTTAAAAAATTTCCTAATGTTCTTTTAATATATAAACTGTATAGAAGAGTTACTAAAAATTGAGTCAATGAATATTATTTTTGTAGCAATTTACAATTATCTATATTAAATATGTACCAGTATTATACTGCAAGTTAATAAAAGAAAATTGTTTTTGTTTGTTTTTTATATAAGTAAAAAATTAAAAAAAAAATGATTTTTTAAAAAAAAATAAGAATAAAAAAGAATCTTATAGAAGGTGAACTTCATACTATAGAAATATTAAAAAAAAGAAGATATATTTGTAGCTAAAATTGCACAAATTCTTGATCAATCAGACAATTATATTAAAAATTGTATTAGGTATTTGAAGTCAATTAGCAATTCGGATTATTTGAAAAAAAAAAACTATAATCAAAAATCAATTATAAATCAACAGTTTGAATATTTAATTCTTTGCAAAATAAAAACATATCTGGAAATTAGAAGAATATCAAAAAAAAAAATTGTTGTCAAATTTTCAACAAATCCTATATCCTCAACTACTCTAATAAAAATTTTTAAAAAAAATAGCATTTGATCTTATATTGTATGAAAAAAACTCATGATCAGTAAAGCCAACCATATTAAATAATTAAAGTAGATCCAGGATCACAAAAATTGGTTCAAAAAAGATTGAAGACAAGTTTTATGGACTGATAAATCTTCTATAAGCACTGATTCAACTGACAAAATTCAAATTTGGTGTTATAAAGATGAATTTTATGATCCAAGTTGTATATAGGCAATTGTCAAGAGTGAATACAAGTTAATTATGGTTTGGGAATATATGAATGGAAGTGATTTGCGCTACTTAACTCATATCTTAGCTTATATGAATAGAGAAAAATATTCAAATCTTATTTTGGATACAATTTATTTAATAATTTCCATTGCTGAAGAAGAAATACTACAGGAGAATAACATACCTATTCACAAATGTAAACTTGCAGAAAAAATCAAGTTTGAACTTAATATTACATCTATTAAATAGTCACTACAATCTCCAGATCTTAATTCAATTGAAAATATATGGAAAATTAAAATCTGGATTTATAAGAACCATAAACCATGTAATGAATTTGATTTAGAAAAAGCTGTTACTACAGTATGGAATAATATTGAATTTAGCAAGATTCATAATCATATAGATACTATGCCTGATTGTATAAATGAAGTGCAATACATTGGTAGTTTATTACTTATATAATAAAAAATAAATGTACCACTTGATAATTTTCATCTATTAAAAAATCGACCCAATTTTTAGTAACCCCTCTGTACATATGTATATCCATGTCATGGCATATAGAATTTGTTATTACGAATATAGATATATTTATTTATTAGTAGTAAAGCGATAATTAATTTGTGCGTATATAAATATTAAAATTAAAAATTAAGACCATATTTCATGTAAACATTACTTGAAAAAAAAATAATAACGACTTTAACAAACTATTACTATATGTTAACATCTTATAAATTTTTAAGATCTTTTTTTTTTAATAAAACTAAAATTCAGTGTTTGCTAATATTCTATGATAAAGAAAACTAACGAAGAATAGCAATTGTTCATTTTCAGATGATTAAAATAAAGAATTATTCATCAATCCCATTTAACAGAATAGTAACCTTTTCAGTTGTTTATATGTAGATTGCGTTTTGAAGAAAAAAAAAAAAAATTCCCCTCGTAACAAAGTGTCTCCAGTCGATAAAATAATCGTATAATTTCCGCAATGGTTGCTGGAATTAACGAATGAGAAAAGATAATGAAAGATAATTGCTGTTATATTACAAGCGAAAGAGCTACATATGATTGAATGTTTTAAAGTTATGTGGCGGAGGCAAAAAGTCTAATATATAATGATAATATAAAATGAAGAATACATATATGGTATACTTTGGGTGTCTATTAATGTAATTTCACCAATTATATGTACCGTACACAATTTTACTCGGCTTCCTCTTCAGCGGGGTACTCTTCCTCACCACCTTCATCATATTCACCACCATCCTCTTCAGCTAGTAAAGGATGAAACAATAGTGCATATTAGTAAGGTTGATAAAAATTTTTGGTAAACAGAAAATGAAAACGTGACACGTACTGGATGCTTCTTGGTATTGCTGGTATTCAGAAACCAAGTCATTCATGTTAGACTCAGCTTCGGTGAACTCCATTTCGTCCATACCCTCACCGGTATACCAATGCAAGAAAGCTTTTCGCCTAAACATAGCAGTGAACTGTGTGTTTATGCGCTTGAAGAGTTCTTGGATAGCTGTACTGTTACCAACAAAGGTACCGGACATCGTGAGACCGATCGGAGGAATATCGCACACGGCGGTTTTTACACTTGACGGAATCCATTCAACAAAATATGAGCTCATCTTAGTTTGGATCATGTGCATCTGTTGTTCAACTTCTTTGGTGGATAGCCTTCCACGGAAGATCGTGGCAACGGTCAGGTAACGGCCGTGACGGGGATCGGATGCAGCCATCATATTACGAGAATCGAACATCTGAGCCGTTAATTCTGGTACAGTGAGAGCGCGGAATCCTTGAGAGCTACGCGAGGTCAATGGAGCAAAACCGACCATGAAGAAATGTAAACGTGGGAAAGGAACTATATAGGATGCAAATAGTTGGATTAAGATATTGTTTGTAAACTTATCGGTGAGTATTAAAAAAAAAAAAAAAAAAAAAGGAATGACATACCCATGTTAACAGCGAGTTTCCTTAAGTCACTGTTTAACTGACCGGGGAATCGTAGACAGGTTGTGATGCCGCTGATGACAGCTGACACGAGATGGTTGAGATCGCCGTAGCTTGGATTGGTTAATTTTAATGTGCGGAAGCAAATATCGTACAAGGCTTCGTTGTCAATGCAGAATGTCTCATCACTGTTTTCTACCAATTGATGAACTGAGAGCACGGCGTTATATGGTTCAACGACGGTGTCCGACACTTTTGGTGACGGAACCACGGAGAATGTACATAGCATACGATCTGGGTATTCTTCGCGGATCTTGGAAAGCAACAAAGAACCGAGACCAGAACCGGTACCACCACCTAGAGAGTGGGTTACTTGAAAACCTTGGAGACAATCCGTAGATTCTGATTCTTTGCGAAGGACATCTAAGATAGAATCGACCAATTCGGCACCTTCGGTATAATAACCTTTGGCCCAATTGTTACCGGCACCAGATTGACCAAACACAAAGTTATCTGGTCGGAAGAGGGCACCATACGGGCTAGATCGGATAGAATCCATGGTCACCGGCTCAAGGTCTATTAGTATAGCTCTGCGTACAAGGAATTTGAAAGTTTGTTATAAGACGATTCATGCTTGACCAAACTTTGGTCCCATCTTTTACACGAGAAACGCAAGAGAAAGCACACTAGCTAAAATACGTATTTTATACATTTTTTTTTTTTTTATCTCTTGCATTTATCCTTCCGACCTTGACGACTAACCTTGGCACATATTTTCCACCCATTGCCTCATTGTAGTATACGTTGATACGCTCTAATTGTAGGTCGCTGTCTCCGTGGTATGCACCGGTGGGGTCAAGCCCGTGTTCAGCGGAGATAGCTTCCCAGAACTTTTGACCAATCTAAGGACAGATGACGCGATAAAATAAGAACGAGGGTTAGTCATCAGGGAGATAAACAAAAGAGAGACGCGTTATTTGTGGCTTGGCGACTCGAGCTTGAGGAAACCAAGTTTTCGTAAACTTGATAATCATAGTTCGATAAGATACCTGGTTACCGCATTGACCTGCAAGAAGTAAATAAGCAACGCGATAAGTAAAAGTACAGAAGCAAAGCAGGAATAAGGAACGAGCGTAAGATTGTTAAGCGTACCTGTTTGCAAGTGAATGATTTCTCTCATTTTTTTTTCTTAAAATCTTTTTAAAAAGGAAGACAGTTGTTTTGGGAGAGGGAAGACACGAAAACAAATAATAGATGAAGAAAGCAAAAGTGAAAAATTTTAATCGCAAAAGAACGGGTGAAAGGAGAGGCTAAAAAAGATTTTTGGACAGGATATAAAAGGATAAAAGGTCCAAACAAGCTAAAAAAAATTTCTACGCCAAAGGTGCTAAAAAAATACGTGCTGCCAGGGTTACGTCTGCATGAACTAGCAAAGGACCAATTAAACAAATAAAATTGATTTAAAAAATGTGAGGACCAATCGCGGCAGTCGACTTAATCGTCACTCATTTGGTAATATAGTATAATAAATTGTAAACTGCGCGAGAGATAATCCCGACGTGCATGAATAAATGAAATTGCACGATGATTGTACGTTAGTGGTAATTGCCTATGTATTCATTTGCCGGCTCGGGCCGCATGAAGAGAAAAGGGCTCTGATATCCACAGTTCTTCAACGTCGTGTATCGTTTTATAACATGTATCGCATAGGGGGACTATTAAGAAGGTGTGGTTATGATAAATCATATGATCCGCACCTGAAGGCCTGTACGCATATTTCGTACGTTTTTTTGCATTAGGCTGACTGTAAAAGACAAGAGCCGATTTTTTTTTTTTTTTTTCAAAGTATGGAAGTGCCAAACTGCGCTGTCTGAACCCATTTCGCAAAAGGAAAAAATGTGATTAAAATAATGTTCGATTGTAGGGACCATTGAAAAATTGACAACAGAGACAGTCAATGTAATGTTTGTGACGATCGGGATGACAAGTATCGCGAAATTTACTATACATATATATATATTAGTGGCATCATATGTCATGAGAAAAACGGTTTTTTTGTTTTGTTCATCTTCACATCGTCGTACTGCAGTTGAACTTTAACGAATTATCTATCCTTTTTGATTACTTCACCTATCGCAATTTTTTCTTATTCAATTCCCGACACACTTTTGTAATGTTTTATTTTCTATACATGGGCAATTGGATCAAGATTACCCTTTTTAATTAGTCTATCACCACGAATGCTCCTGCACAATAGGCCGGCGGAGAAGGGCGCAGTATTATATACAGTTGATTTCGGAAGTTCCCTTGTCCTATTGTGAAATCAAACATACGTATGCCATACAATGAATGACCTGACATCAAGGGAATCCGCCGCCTAAAATAAGGAAACAAGAAGAATGCATCAGCTCTCCAACATGCAATTTTAAGCTTAAACGATCAAAGGGTTTTTTTTTTTTAAGAAACAAGTTCTTTCCGTAATGGTAACGACTGTCGTTAGGTTGATTTGATTTGATTTGATCACGGCTTCTAGAACCCGTAATGCCCAAAATTATTATTTATTACTAAAATAGGGAACTTAATAAACCCGAATAGAATCCGGAATTACTGTATCATTATACAATCACAATTATCTGTTATTCTATTTAAGACTCGAGTGTTTTTTATGGTGGGCAAAGTGGCTTACTCGCCGATATAGTTCTTATAGCAATGATGGACGATTTTCAATTCTTAATTCTTCCCGACGCAGTAATCAATCGATCACGAGGTCGTAATGAAAAAACATCACGTGAATGAACTGAACATTATTTCTGTGTAACCGGTTTTATATTGTTAAGATATACGTTATAATAATCTGGATCTATGACTAGAAAAACAACTCTAAAGGCGAAATAAATAGATAGACACATAAAAACCCTTTTTCCTTGCATCTGCATAAATAAAATACATTACCTAAAACAAAGAAATTTCAAGAATTGACAACACTTTATAATACAAACCCATTCCGTAACACATGCAAATTCTTGTATAATACACTTGTTTTATTTTAGATACATTAACAAGTACTAAAGAAAAAAATATTGTGTCGCCTGTGATCATGCAAATTCTCCAGCCTTTCCGGTCTGTGGTGAAGATAAGAAAAGGTGAACGTGTGAACAATTGTGATCATAGAATCGTGAAATGAAAAACAGGATTCGAACTTACAACAAGTAGTCCAATGATCAAACCAAATAAACCAAGCACACTTCCAAAAATTTCAACCACAAGGATTTTAACAAATAATGTTGCATCTTGTGCATCGGCTAAGGCAGCCGTACTTCCGGTAATTCCTACGGCTATTCCACAGAATAAATTACAAAATCCCACCGTTAGGCCTCCCCAAAAAATGGAATATCCTTTTAAAGTGTAGAACAAGGATGTGTCAAATCTGAAATTAACTGTATGCTGAATTTCCAAAAATAATTAATTTAATTTAATTTAATTTAATTACCTGTATAATAATTTGAGCGAGAATATAAATCCGGTCCAGATACGTTCTGTAACTTTGCCGAAAATACAATTGCCATGATGACGCCGTAGATGGCAACTACCTCACAGAAGATAATACTGATTATTATTGTACATTAAAAAGAAAATATAAAATAAAAATAAAATTAAAAAAATACGGAACGTGGGTAAATGACAATAATTCAATGTTGCAAAATGAATTTTCAACAGATATCAAATTTTACTGTATATACCTTATAAGATTCTTGGTTTTGATTCTGGGAGCTTTGACGGCTCCGCCAAGAATGCTCGAACCGGTGATAAAAATTCCCCTAGGATAAATAATTTGGTTAGAAATTTTTATTAAGGTCCCTTTGATATCTTTCTACGTAAAAGAGGGTACGTCCGTGAATCATGCTTACCATGCCGCACCTACAACACTAAATCCTATACAGAACGCTATACCAAGCAATGCCCATGAGTAAGGACTGGTAGACGACAGTATTGAAACAGGATCTATCTGTCCTGTTATGAAAAGGATAAACAGTACGATAAAGAAGAGGACAATGGAATAAGAGTATAGATATTTGAGTGCAAGGTATCCCATTTTCTCTACAAGACAGAAAGAAGAATATGTCCGCACGTTTATGATTCGCTAATCTGTCGATTAAGATTAGCCAATCAAGAATTCTAGAATCTTGTGCCACACAAGATTTATTAAATTATCGAAATTCCAAAAGTCCTCATGGCAGACAATTTTGCAATAAATCAACTTAAAAAATATGGTTGGTCGCAAGATCAAGGTTTAGGAAAAAATTCTGAGGGAAGAAGAAAACCGATAACAGTATCGACAAAGAACGACACTCACGGGGTAATAATATACTTTCTATGCGTTCAACATGTTTGCTTAATTTATTTATCCCATTTTGTGCCTAGCTTGGTGCTAATTCTGTGGATTGGTCATTCGAATGGTGGGATCATGTATATAACAACACTCTAAACAATATACAAGTATCGAAGACAGATGATGGGGTAGATATTTTCTTGGCCTTGAGACAATTCCTGCGCATTCGAGATAATGATTTTTTTTCTGTCCGTTTCATTTTGAAGGATGTGAAGGTTTCCAAAATTGTCAACGAAAGTACGATCCCAAGAAACAAAATGGGAATAATCAGTACTGACGAGTCAATGTATTCTCTATCGGGTTCCACGGGCAACTCGGAATCACCATCCTCTTCAAAAAAGGTGGTAAAAAAACAACATCTGTATAATGGTTTTGTCAAGAGTTCCACAGGACCATTGGATTTAAGCAGGTAGAAAAAACTTTATATGCTCTGATCACGGTAACAGTGGTTTTCTCTGACTAATCAGTCTAACGTTCTTCTAGTATGAGCAAAAAATCTCGAGAATCAGATGCGAATGAACATTACTTGTCGCCTTCGCACATGAACACCTTGAATGGTGATAGTGTTCGAGATGATTTTCAAAAGGTTGAAAATCAAAATGGAAAAATATCGTGTGAAAAATTGGATAAGATTTCCGAAGTAGATAAAGTACAAAAGAAGAGACGGCGTAAAAAGCATAAAAGAGACGGCGTAAAGAGCATAAAAAAGAAGAAAGAAACTAGATAATCATAAAGGATTGTCAATTTACGTAATGCATCAAAAAATCAACAAGTATAGTAGATCCTTATTAAAATCGATAATATATATCATAATAAAATAATAAGATTTAACCAAGTAAAACTAATTAGCGGATCTATCCAGGTGACATATATAACACGTGAAAAGGGTTTATTATGAAATATACACATAATGTTTATAATAAATTTTTCATTAAATCATTTAATTAAATTCTTTTGATGATTTTTCAATTTGATCAATTTACCAATTTTTTTGGAATTGGCAGTATAATTAAACCTCTTATACATAACTGTTATTAATACTTTGTCTTTTATAAATATTTTATTTGTTTTAAATATAATATGTAAATTTTGAAACTTATTTGCATTTTACTGTATGTGATGATACCTATGTGTAAATTATAATACATGATTTTTGTCTTTAATTTTCGGTGTTTTTCTACTAAGTGATTTTTTTTTCCACTGAAAAGCCATTTTGTCCCGGTGTAAAATCGTAAACATTATCCAATAATTTGTCACTTTGATTGATGTCGCGATTGTATCTCAATGCCTTTTCCACGAGACTTCGCGCCGAAATATGAGGAAGGCAAATGGTGGTTATCGATTCGCGATTGGCAGAAGTTCTGTTTTTAAGACTTACATAAGAAACAGTTTAAAACTCCAACAATTATGGCTAAAAAATAATTTATATCATGATTACTGTTGAACCGATACGCTCTGAGGAATTATTCTTCCACTAGTTTTTAATAAAAAAAAATGTATTAGGAAGTTAAAAAAAATAATCACATGTAGACAATAAGAAATATTTACTTGCCATTCACAACGTTGAAGGCTTGTATCAGTTACGTTCGAGATATTCTGGTCGCTGTTAATAAAAAAACGTGAAATTTTTCTCGGGCTATTGGAAAATTTATAATGACCTAATGAAAATTTGATTTGTAAACAGGTCTAACCTTGTTTTCTGGGTGATATTAAAGGAGGATGAACGGGTCTGCTTTGATACGCCGACAGAAACATCACGCTGATATTCTTTTGTCTCACTCGAAGTTACAAATTTTCTTGCGCGTTTACGTGGTAAAAAATGCGATTGATCTTCCATAGATTGTTGATTGCTGCGAGTTCTCTCAAAGTTCCAAGTTTTGAGTAGTCACGAGAATTGCCTGTTGATCTAAAAACACTTGTTTTTTCCTTTCGATTCAATAATTTTTTTATATGAAAAATACTGTAGTTAATTTGTTAAATATAATACTAAAAAATATACTGTATATTGTATATATATCATATACAGTAATTGATTTTATATTAATTGATTAAAAAATTAAATTTTTATTTTTTAAAAAAATAGCAATTTAAAAAAAATTCTATTCTTATATTAATAACAAAAAAAAGTAGCAACTTAAAAAAAATCTATTCTATTCTTATACTAATGATAAAATAGTAATAATAAATTATTGTTATTTATTAAAATTATTTTAATATCTAAATTAATTAAATATGGATTTATAAAACTTTGAAAATAAGTTGTCACTTGGTATTACCTTTTTTATTTGGTCTTATTATGATTTAATAAATAGTATTTTAATAAAAAATTGATTGGTTAAATTAAATAAAAATTTATAAAATTGAAAAAAAAACTTTTTTGTTTTACTTATTTTATTTTATTTTATATATATATATATTTAAATAAAATTTATTTTCTTTATTATTTATTTATTTATATAAGATATATATTTATAAAAAAAACAATATCTTTTAAATAAATAATAAGTTAAATATTAATCTATTTATTATAGTTATTTAATCAATATATTAAAAAGAATTTTAAAATAATATATATACAATTAAATAATATTGAATAATTATATAATTCTACTTAAAATCTTTTTAAAAAATTGTAACTATATCCAAAATTTTATAATAATAATAATAATAATAATAATTTGAAAACAATTTGTTTAATGTAAATAATCATTTTTTGAATTTTTTTTTAAATTTGTTATTAATATTTTTATAAATATAGATACTTGAATATAAATTATATAATTGATAATCAATATATTAATTAATTAATTTAATATTATTTTTATTTTTAAAACTTTTAATAACACCACTTTGATATTAGTTCAATACTTAAATTTATTATAAATTTATATAAGTAAATAATAATTCATATATTAAATTTATTATAGATTAATACTATTTAGTATTTTTCAGAGTTTAAGTTAAATTAATATTTTATAATCTTAATTTAAAAGCATTAACAATTATATTATTAATTTATAAATCTTAAAAAATATTTAATTTAATAAGTATAATAATATTAATATAAGATAAAATATAATAATTTATTAAATAGAAGTAATTTGAAAAAAACTCTCTCCTGATCACATCCGTTTTGTTAAAAATTTTCCTTTTATGGTAATTTTAAGCAAGAAAAAATGTT
>CAJVPV010002514.1:0-12984 GCA_910591835.1 Acaulospora morrowiae
AAATTGAATTTAATATTACCTGCCAAAATATTGGATCTATTAGTCGAATATTATGAGGCTTCATATGAAACAATAAATTTTTGAAGACCATTCACAAATAATATTAATGATTCGATAGTTATTTAGAATAGAACAAATCAATATGGAAGATATCGAATAGGAAACGAAATTTTTGATTCTTTTATGTTTTCACGAAATGTAAAGGGTTCATTTGTGTTAGCCCGATTTGTGAATCATAATGAAAGTGTCAATTTATATCTGGAACAAGTTCAATTTTTTTTCACACATTCGGTTAATTTTTCGAATATTGTGGTATGCCATAAATTGGCTTTTATTCGATGGTTTAAACCAGTTAATTCAGCAGATGTAAGATTTCATTTTGGCTCAGAAAATAAAACGAATGTTGAATTATGGAATATTGAATTTTACCCAATTAAACGTGAATGTATAATCCCTATTTACAATATTTTGGCTGATTTATTCCATTTATATATAAAATATCAAATCGGCATAATTCTTGTAAATATTTAGCTATAATTTCACTAAACCACAAGTATAGTCTAACCCCGTTATTATCAACATCAAGGGACCAGGCAATTTGGTTGATATATGCGAGGGTTGATAATTACGGGGTTTAGGGATATCATTGTAAAAATGTGATTTCAAGTAAAATCTAAATTTAAATACATGTAGTACATATACTTAAATATTATTTTTATGTATATTATTTAAAGGTACAGAGTCTAACAATTTTATTGGCTAATAAATGCGACTGTGACAAGACGTAAACGGTTATCCGTATACTGTATATCCGAAGTATAAGTAAAAACGCGATTTCTTATTTACATATATATATATAAACTATTTTTTTTTTTTTTTGGGGGGGCTAAGTGTAATACACGCAAGACTTTATTTAATCATTTTTGTAGATTCCATGGTCAACACATGAACAGTCTAGTTTAACTTATACATGTGGTGTAAATTATTTTGTTGTTGACTCAATTGCCAAAATCCTCAAAAATAATTGCGTCTAACTCAATTATTTTATATGTTTTAATAGTGACTCAATTAATTGCGTCAAATAATTGCGTCAATTGCATCAAGGATCTACCAATTTCTACCACATGTATAGTTTAACTGACGCTACTCACCCATTTTTACCCAAATACCAACTTAAATCTCGGGGTGGATCCATACTTAGGCTTTTTGAGGACATTTCTTAATCAACATATGCTAATTTTCTGTAGATCGTCTTGCTTGAATCTCGTCTTCGGCTCATGCAGCTGCAGATGGGATCCATATATATATGCACTTTCTAGTAAATGCTCCAAAATCTGTCCTTGATTGGCATACACTACCAAATCTGGGGGCTTGATTGCTAACCAAGTAGGATATGACTCCTAAATCTCCCAGTAGATACTCCAAGGGAGCTCGGTTGGCTTAAGCTGTCAAATCTAGGGGCATAAATGCTAAGCAGGGCACAACTCCTACATATAGGGATATAGTCATACACACTATATATATGTAAACTTAAATAGTACTTAAATAATATTATTTTATAGATATCAATATGTATTATTTCAAGATACAGAATCTAGCAATTTTATTAGCTAATAATAAGATATAAATAGTACTAAGCTTCGTCCATATAGTCCTTACATTATTTAAGACTTTTTTAACGTGTATATAAATCTTTTATTTTTTACTCTCCAAATAGACCATTCTCACTAACCTTTCTTTCCAAAATAAATCTTTCTTATTAAAAAAGCTTAAATCAAATTTATACTACATGTATTACAATAAAAAATCTGTCACTTTTTTCTGTTGTTTCGCCTGAGATATATTTATTTGAATGTATCGTAACAGACTTCGCAATCTCGGCAAGTCCTGCTCCTCTACAAATTTTGTTGAGTCTTGTTATTCTATATACATCAAAAATGACTTACACTGTTCAAAAGCAATGGAATAAGGAATTTTTTCAATTTCAATCTCACTGTTTTCATCACTGTTAGGATTGGATGGTTGGAGAATCTCTTCTAGAATGGCTTTTTCATCTATAGTGACCTCTTCTGTTTCAACAGTATCATCAATATGGATATAGTCATCAGCTGTCATCTGAATATTATCAATAGAAATGCTGAAAATAAATTGTTCGATATCAGTTTTTAGTTCTATATTCTCTTTATTATATTGAATATTTTAATTTGGCCAATTCCACTCTACCAATGTTATTATTTCAGTTTTTCGCCAACAATTGACAATTGTCTAAGGGGTTACATTTCTCCATGCTTCTGAAGTAAAATCGATTACTTCTTTAAATTAAGGCGGGGTATTTCTTTTTCAGTATCTATTGCTTCCAAAACACTTCGAAGATATAATTTTTGATAGTGAGCTTTAAATGAGTTAATTATTTCAGCATTACATGGTTGTAGATAAGGTGTGGTGTTTGATGGTAGAAAGTGAACTTTAACATATCCCAATTCCTTGCTAACTATGTGAGAAGTAGCATTATCAACCAAAACAAGAATTTTTCTATGATTGAGTCGGTTGGTAGCATTTAAAGATTTTATCCAATGCCTGAAAATATCACCAGTCATCCATGCTTTCTTGTTGGCTTTGTATTTGGTACTAAGGTTCTCTTTTTGAATATTCTTGAAACATCGGGGATTTGCTAAATGTCCAATAACTAGTGGTTTAAGATTGTCTGTACCAGTTGCATTTGTACAAAGCAAGATAGTTATTCATTTCTTATTTTTCTTTTTACCTTTGACTGGCTTTGTTGCAAGTGTTTGATTGGATGTCATCCGATAAAAGAAGCCAGTTTCATCAGCATTGTAAATATTCTCTGGCTTGTATTGTGAAAGTAATTCGACCAATTTCTGTCTTTGCTCAGGAAAATTTTTGATAGATACACTCTTCGACTCTCCATGAATTCTAAATCGCTGAATATCATGTCTTTTTTTAAATCTGTCAAGCCAACCATGACTTGCTTTAAAATTGGCTTCCGAAATATTTAACAATTCTGCAAATTTCTTTGCTTGAAGTTGTAAAAGTCTATCTGTTAATATTGCCTTTTGTAAGAAAATCCATTGCGTCCAAATACTTAAAGCAGTTTCCAATTGTATGAACTTTGCTGGCCTATTGGTCATTTTTTTTGTTTCATGTTTTGTTAGTTGCATAGATAGCCACTTGTCCTTTGTTTTTAAAATTTTTGAAACTGTGCTTCTTTCGCAACCATATTCTTCAGAAAGTTGGTCAATGGTGAGGGTTGGATTAGTCTGTTTTTGTTAGCATATTTCTTGCTTGGATTTTATGGTTAAGTGCATTTGCTTCTTTCGTGATTGTTCTGGTTTTTTATTCATTATTGTCACAAATGCGAATTTGTAATGTTGGAGTATCGGGGAATCATACAAAGGGACATAAAAGGAAACTATACACTGTATGCATATATGTGATATATACTGTATGTTAGGGGTATACATGTACAATAAAAAAAAAATAAATATGTAGATGATATCAACGGGGTGCATATGATTAAGAGTAAAAAACTTTATTTATATTGATAGTGATATTAATGGGGTATAATATAAAAGTTGATATTAGCGAGAGAATTTTTATAAGTAAAAATTCATCCTATAACTGATGTTGCTAATAGAGGGGTGTTGATATTAACGAAGTTGATATTAATGAGGTTTAACTGTATAATATTTAAAATCACTAAAAATCGGCTATAATTAGACATAAAACATTTTTTATCTAAATTTGATTTTTTTAAAAAAAATATATTGTAAATTTTATTTTATTTTATTATAATTATTACAAAAAATAAAATATTATTTTATAAATCAGCATATGCCGAATTATTGCCAAGTGGTATTATGCCAAATTTTTGCCAAATAATACTATGTCAAATGTTGTATCTGAATGTTTAATGAGTGGCAGCATGCCGAATGGCACTATTTTGACTAGTGTTAGTAATTCTACCATAATATGGTTTTGAAAAATGGTTGAATTCAATTTTATCACATATATAGTTCACATTAACAATCTTCTTTCAGGATTCTTATTTTATATTAATATGTTATGCTATAGAATATACTATATCAGAAAGAATATGAACTTATTATTAAAATTAAATCAGAAACCTTTTTTTATCAATCTTTTCTACTTCAATCTGTTTTTAGCTTGCAATTATCAAAAAGATCAAAGGTTTTATCTTTATACAGTCTAATTAAATTTGATCAAGATTCAAATATTTAAATATAACATTTGTAAAAAAAAGAAGCTTATATATTTTAAACAAAAAAATATTTTAATAATAATTATAAAAAAATTTTTATTTTTTAATAAATTAATATTTCAACTATTTAAAAATAATTATTTAATAATAATATAAAAAAAAACTCTCACCTGTTTACTACTGATTCTTTAAAAATTTTCTTTTATGATAATTTTCTTTGAAAAAGTATTTTCCACTCTCTTAATATGCCATCTATACCATAAGCTTAAGGATGTAAAGACTTTAAGAACCACTGTTGCATTAGGATAGAACCTCTGGACAAAGGTTAAGCAAGTTTGGAAGTTTTGTTTGTTTTTTATTTGTATAAGGAAAGGTTCATAGCAGTCCTCCTTCATAATTCTTTATATATCTCTTATTATTTATATACCATTAATACTATCAGACCTATCTGGTTATAGTCCAGTGGGCTAAGGCAGGATAGGGCTAACTTATGACCTACGGTTCAATTCCAGCTGGGAAATAATTGTTAATATTTCTGCTTATATCTCAACTAGCCCCTGTGACTCATAATAGAGAGTGATTTAGATTGTTCTGGTGATCAAGGAGCCTTATGGGTAGACTATACCCCATAGGTCGAAAAATAGATGATCAGATTGATAAACTTTCTAATCAAGTATTGCCCGGAAAATACCTCCATAAGAAAAAAGAAGTTTCATGAGATCTTTTTGGTAGCGGAAAGAAAGGTATAGATGGCTAAAACCATTAGTCGCACAACTATTAGTAAGAGTTTCACATGTCCAATGGTAGCGAGGATCTGGTCAGGGCTGCAAGAGGTTGCATGTATCATGGGATGTTCTATCCTAAGGGGTACATTTGTGACGATTGATTGCATAATCCCTATAAAATGTAACCCCCCACATGTGTTGCTAGGTTAGATTAAGAAGGGTAAGGCTGGGTCCAATCCCCAGACGAGTTTGGTGTACTGGTGTATCCTCATCCTGCCAATGATATTTCACTGACTAAAATCCTAGTAAGTCTTGGCTAAACTGAACGGTTGTAAAAGGTGGCAAACTTAATCCGGATGGAAAACCTGTAGGTGGATTTTAGCTTGATACAAGTATTAGGACGGCCCACTAATACAAGCTAGAGTAAAGTCTCACTTACAGATTAAAAAAAAAAAAAAAAATACCATTAATACTATCTTCTTATCTCTCCTCACTATCGCAAATTTAATCCTAAAATCATACTCAAACAAAGTTACTGAGTCTAATACTTGTTTTAACCAAACCTTCTTAACCATCTCTTACTTGATATACAATGTTGCATCAACTTATTTTTCATAAAAACTCAATTATTTTCAAACCAAAATCAGTTCTACCCTCCAAATGATCAACATACATCCAACAACCAATCAAACATTAACAATCCAATATAATGACAATCAAACTGGCTCAAACCTGTTTGTAACAACCACAATAACAAATTCATATCACAACACCCCAACAGCTTTTCTTATCAATATAACAACAATTCCAACGTCATAGTCATGTAAAAATACTAGGCTTTTCACATGTCTTATTCAATCCTTAAACAGTTGTCTTATGGTTTTACAGATCCAAGCAATAAATCCAAAATCCATTCAACAATACATCATTCCCAAAAGTTGTCATTATAGTTTCACAGGTTTAAATAGCACAGCCAAAACCCAAGTCAATAAAATTATTACTAATGACTATATCAACATAGCTGTTTATAGATGAGCATAAGCCATTTATGGATCACTGCAAATTTCTTTTCACTTATATAATGTTTTTTAGGAACTTGTAGTTAACATGTGATAGGCTAGCATTAACTTAAATGAATGCTTAATGTACTGATTAGAATTGTTTATTATTTAATAAAATCATATATTTTATGCTTGTTTATAGTAAAAAATAATTATTTAATAATACAAAAATATTATTATACTTGATTTTTAATAAAGATTTATATTACTTCTTGTTTAATTTTTAATAATATTTATTTTTAAAATATTTTATATTCTGAAATAATTTTTATATTATTAATCTACTATCTCTAAATATTATACTTTTTGTACTATTCTTATTCTAGAATATTTTCTATTTTTCTTATTTATCTTTAATTATTTTTCTTTACCAAAACATTTTCTTTATAAAAACACATATAGTTAATTGTTCTAATTAAGGCTTCTAATGATACAATATCTGTTCAATATCAGTTTGATACTTAAATTTATTATAAATTCATATAAACAGGTCATAATCCATATATTAAATTTACTATAGATTGGTATTATTTTAATATCACTTTGATATTGACTTGATACTTTTTGGAACCCTAGTTCTAATAAAAATAATATTTCTTTTATAACTCAAATAGTATATAATTATTATATATTCAAATTATATATTAAATATATATATAAATGTATCCAATTTCTCTTGAAATTGCAAGATTGAACTTCTTCTTTATTAATAAAATAACTTGATCTTTATAAAATAAATTACTATTACTATAGATAAAAAAAAATCCTATATCAAATAGCAATATATTATAAAAGTGCTTTCAAAAAATGAAACAGCAACTTTAACCTATTAGATGATAAATGGAAAGAACAATATATATCCAAAGCTAAAATAAAAAAAGAATGATATAAAGAGATGAAAAACAATATTCTCAAAATAGAACTTGAAGAAATTTTTAAAGATTTATCAAAAAACAAAGTAGTAGAACCTAACAAAATTAAATATGTAATGCTCAAAAACTTAGAAGTATTTGGAAAAAAATTTTTATATTAGCTTATGAACACATATCTAACTTATTATATAATTCTATCAGTATGAAAAAAAGTTTGTTTTGTTCAATATCCAAGAAAAAAAAATAATAAGACATTCTAAGCAATACCAAACCTATTGTATTTTTAGATATCTTATAAAAGTACTTTATCAAGATTATTACCAATCAATTATCTATTATATAAAACATATAATATCTTAAAAGAATCCAATTTCACATAACTATTAGAAGAAAGTATCTCAGAATCTATTTATTTGATAAATAATATCTATAAAGAAGTTCAAAAGAAAAGGAAGAAACTATGGATTTTGTTTTAAGATATAACAAAAGTATATAATATGATTAGTTTAGAAATGTTATAAAAAGTACTTCAAAGAATCAAAATTTTGATATATCTATTAATATTAATTCTGAAACCATTTAGGGATAAATCTTTTCAAGTAATTACTAATATAGGAATAACAAAGAAAATAATAACTAGTAATAAAATAGATTAAGAAAAAACAATTTTTTTCCTTCTTTAACATATTTTTTATAATTTTTTGTTTTGTGAAATCCAGAACAATATAAAACTAGAATATTCCATAGGCTGTAAATAGAAAGTAAAAATGATATCCCATATTAAATTTTAGTTCAACAAGCTACAATAGCATATATAAATGATATAATATGAATTGTTAGATCTGAAAAGATATAAAAAATATCTTAGAAAGAGTCAAATAATTTTATACAACTAATGACTTTCAAGTTAATAATAACAAATCTGTATTAATTACAGTCAATAGTAACAACAGAGAAC
Source organism: Acaulospora morrowiae (assembly GCA_910591835.1). Taxonomy (NCBI): domain Eukaryota; kingdom Fungi; phylum Glomeromycota; class Glomeromycetes; order Diversisporales; family Acaulosporaceae; genus Acaulospora; species Acaulospora morrowiae. The sequence goes on from CAJVPV010002514.1 coordinate 7,857, forward strand.
CCAATTCTATAAAAATTGGTCTGAATTAACAAAAAGTTATTAAAGATCTGTAGGTTCATAGCACAGTAATTAGTATTTCACAAGTTAGATTACAAGATATCAGTTTAACCCCATATAAGGATGATTGAATAGAATTAATATTGTATTTGGTATCATAATCAAACATGTGTTGTTTCTTATAAGAAGTTATTTTATATATCAATCTGATAGGTGTTAAGATTGTGATTTTTTGTTAAGGTGTTGTGATATAATAATTATCTGATTAATATATGATAATCGTTGTAAAGTTGCTTTATATATAGATTATGTAGGTTTCCTTGTATATATCATATCCAATAAGCCTTATCTCAACTTCCTTCAGAATATTTTAGTTTGGAGCTATCTCAATCTGGCACTTGCTTAAAAGAAATCAATCTCTGGAAAGAATTTACCAAAGCCGCAGATAATGACAAGAAGCAAGTATTCTTTTCAAGAATCCAAACAAAAAGTATTAAGGTATCCATAAATCCAATGATCAAATCTCAGTGGGATAAATATTAGCTTTCAGAAAACGGATTATAGGTTAGGTGGTTTAAACTAGTGATAAGCATTCCTCCCTTATAGAAATCCCATCCAACATGTTGAATTCATCTTTGATGTATAATTTTTATAGTTGGGTTTAAAGATGGATAGTAAGCTGTCATCCAAGACAAAGCAATGTTAGTTATAATTAGAACTGTTATCAAATACAATCAATATAAATCAATAATTGTTTCAATTGTAAAAGACACTTGATGTATTTTTATTTATGCAAGTATCAATAAAAATCTGCATTGTATGTTTATTTATAAAAAAAAATAAAATAAAAGGTTATTGAAAATAATCATAATGGTTTTACACATTTTCTTGGAATATGGTTTGAAAGCAATAAACTCAAACAAGAAATCATAACAATTGTCTTGTGCCTCAAAAAAAAAATCATAGACAAGTATACAGAATATATTATAAATAAAGTTCTAATTTCTAAAATAAAATATCAAATATAACATTGTTCTTTAGACCAATTTATATATAATAACCTATCTATTTAATTAAAAAAAATCTTAAAACGTATAGCAAAATTTATTTTAACAATTTCAAACTCAGCTATTCATTATAAGAAAATTTATAATATTAAAAGTATCGAAGAAATCCAGATAGAAAACCAAATTTCCAATCTAATAACCAGATTAAGTAATATGAGACCTGCCAATTTATTTATATTGATTTGTCTTAACAAGTTCAAATTCAAAATTGAGAATCTGTTAATATTCTAACTAATGAAATTCCAGAATTATTCAAATACTAAAAGAATTTTTTAACTTAGGTACTAAAGTTGGCAAACAATTTAGATTTATCTTTTGATAATTAGATCACTTCAATTAAAAAGAAAGCTCAATTTTATTAAAAACAAGTTCAACAATATAGAATTGTATTACAAAGCAATTCCATCTTTAAGAATTATAATATTATGTTTATAGATCAGTTAATTAATAAAAATATCAAAACAATACTTTCCTGAAGAATTATATAAACTTTTGCAAATACTAATAAAGGATTCATACTCTTATAATTTGAAATATTAAGATCAATACTTGCTAATGAATATGATATTCTCAAGAAAAAATGATAGGACTGAAACTGAAAAAAACAAGACAAAAATTTATTTCTAATAGTTTAAATAAAAATTGTCATCATTGAAATTAAAAGATTTCAAATATTGAAAAGAAAAATAGTCAAATTATTTGATATAAAAGTAGAAGAGATTCAAACTATTAAACCTTTCAAGTAAAAATCTACAAGCTCAAAATAGAATCTAGACTAAACTCAATTAAATTCCAAAAAATTATAAGTACTTTTCAAACAAATTCCAATGGTTATTAGAAAAATTTATTGAATAAGATAGACTTTCCTAGAAATAATAAAAAATCAAAAACTAAGCTTTTATTGATAGAAATTCTAAATTAGTATTTAATTCTTAAAAGAGTGCTTGAATTTAAAATTTCTATTATTATATATATTCTAGAAAATCAAGCTAGAAAGAAGTTGAAATATTTCATAGAACAAAAGATTATCAATAACCATTTGGTAGCAGTTAAAATAAAAGATTTTAGAGTTCAAATAATTAAAGAATATGTTTATTTATAGAATACTTACAAGTCTTTATAGAGAAATACAGAATTAACAAGGATAATAACTTTTAATAATTATATTGTTTTTATATAGACAGATCATATGAAAAAACAAAAGATCAAACAATAAGAATTGATACAGTCTAGTTATAAGAAAAAGAATTGAATCCAAGTAGGGTTAATAATTGGTTATTAGTATTTCAAGTAGAACTTGTAATAATTATCTTAATACTTTTTGTTTTATCTTAAAAAAGTTAAATAGAAATTAAAACAGATAGTATTATTTGTATTAATCCTTTTAATAATTACAAAATCTCTATATCAAGGATATTGAAAAAAGAAATAGAAAATAAAAAAACTGGCAATTATGGATAAGATATATTAATTTAATATACAAAAAATATATTATAATTCAAATAATCAATATTAAAACATATAATAAAGATAAAGCCAACAATAAGATAAATCTTCTCACTAAAGAAGCTAAAAAAGAATCAGAAATTATTTGAACTAATTGATATTGACAAGAAGTCAAAACAATACTTTTGTTGAAATAAAATTCTTATTGATATAAAAATAAAAGATTTTATTAAAAAAATATATAAAAGAAGCATATTAACAAAATGAATTAATCAGAACTGTATATGGAAAAGATATTTAGAAAAATAAATAATTAAAAAAATTTTGATTGAAAAACAAACAAAATAGAAGAATTCTTGAAAATATCAATAAAACAGATTAAAAAAAAAGTCTTTTATATAAAGATAATATATAACAAGCTATTAATATTAAATAAAATAAATAAAAGATTTTTTAAAAAATATAAAAATCTAATCAAGTATATATATTGCAGATAAGAAAATAAATCTTTTAAGTATTTTTTTTCTTATACATATAATATATTGTTAAACTTAATAAAGAAATATAAAGTGAAATTCAAAATTAAATACTTAACAAGTGGCTAAAAATTGTATAAAAAGAAAAATTCTAGAACAAGTATAATATCTTTTAAAAATTCTTATAGAAATAATATAAAAACAAGTTTTCTTTAAAAAAGAATATTATAGATCTATATCTGGAACTGTTTTAAAAAAAAGATATCATGAAATAAATTCAATTACTAACAAAAATGGAAATCAAAATGAGTAAAGTGAAACATCTACTAAACAAGTTCTCAAAAGCCATTTGTAAACAAGTTTGAAAAAAGATATAAAATAATAAATGTATTAGATTACAGGACTTAAAAATAAAACTGAAGATATATAAACAAGAAAAAAAAATATTATTATTATAAGAAAAATAAAAAATAAAAAATAAAAAAATAAAAAGCAAGAAAGAAAAGAAGAAACAAATATGAATCTTGAAACTTCACAAAATAATAATATAAAAGAATTTATTTTCGATTAAGTCTAATACAAGTTATTAATTTGGAAATAAATTAAAAAAGAAAAAAAATAGTTGGAATTATAAAAGTAGTTTAGATTTTATTTAGATGAACTAAGTAATGAACTACAGGTAATAACCTTTAATATTAAATTTCATAAGTAAATAAACATATAAGAGAGCAACATTTTTTATCTCCAAAGTCACACTTAAAGACAATTGTCTAAGATAAGTATTTAAGACAATAGAATAGTTTATGCAATACATTATATTATATATTATTTGTTTTCTGAAAAGATTTAATAAATAGTATACACTTGTTTAACTATAGAAAAAAATAATAATAATAAAAATTAATTATTAATTATTATTAATATTATTGTTTAATAAAAATTACAATAAGTTTTTTATTTATAATAAAGTTTATATAAAAAAATCATAATTATAAAAAAATTTTTGAATAATTATTTTAAATAACAGTATATTACAAAAACTTTTTAAAAAATCCTAATACAATATTTTAGTAATCAACAAATTAAAGTTAAAACATTTTTTATTAAAAAGATATAATATCAATTTTTAAATAAATTTATTGCATTTAAATTTTATAAAGATATAAAATTATACAGCATATTTTATTTTTTTTTTCGAATTTTAATAAAATCAAAAAATTTTTAAAATTGATTTAAAACATTGATTAACATTCAGTGATTATAAGCCATTATACAATCTTCATTAATTTTTAGATAGCTCGCCCCATACAATGATTTTTGAGACACAAATAACTTGAAATATTTTTTATTACACATGGTATATTGTTTCTTTATTTAATATAAATATCTTATCTGCCAAATAAATCATACAAGTATTAAAAAATCAAGTTATTTTAATGAAGCGAAAAGCTGTTACTTAATGCCTGTTCAAAAAAAAAAAAAAGTAATTATACAATGTCATGTTAAAAATGTTTCATTATTACAAATTATCAAAGATTTATACTATTAATTTTATTTACAAAAATATGGTGCGAATTCTGGGTGATGGATTTGAAATACCCTAAAGTATTCGGATCTTTTCTTTTATTACGTAGCTATGTGGAAAATACAAATAACGGAACAAACTGTTTCCAAACGCAGAGAAAAGCCACGGTAACAAATCGAAAAATAGATTTTAGCTGAGCTCTGTAACCACAAAATTCTTTTCAAATACAGTACTGCGAACAGTTTATCGTCCTATCAAAGGCACGTAAACTTAAGAAAAAATTACAAAAGAGGATAACCAAGAACAACTAAAGCAAAGTCTACGGCTCATTAACGAAGAATAGAAGTGACCATGCTCCTCCCCTATTGTCACATTTTCGCCATTTAACGCGGTCAAGATTGGTTAACTTTTTTAATCCACCAGTTTGCCGCCAGTTCGGATATATGCAACTACTAAATACGCAAACACCACAGCTACAATCAGCGAATTACATGCGCATCTTCTTCCCCAAGTTCTGGTGCTTGTGTCTCTTCCAAACATCGAGAATCCCATACCAACGAACCAAAGTGGCCAGAAGAAGAAGCCCAAGAAGAATAATTTTTTTGTTATTGGCCATG
>CAJVPV010002515.1:0-12981 GCA_910591835.1 Acaulospora morrowiae
CTGCGGCTGGTTATTTTTCAAACCAATTAGGCTCTGCACCAGATTGGGATATCCTGGCTAGGGTTCTAACCACCATTGAAAAAAGCGGATCAGGGTTTTGATTAGGATGGGGTACAGCCCAGTCTGTACACTCAAACGCAAGGGGAGTCTTGATTAAGGAAGATGAGCACATGCCTCTTGACTTACCATGTTGCTCAACTACCATTGGCATGCTTCTGGCGATCATCGTAGCACCATCCAGACGATTGTCACACTTCGACACCTTTTCTGGAGATCACAATCCCAACGTTCCACTGGATCAGTGTGCGAATGACTTCCTATGGGAAACAGGGCTTGACAGGTTATGACCCCAGATACCATCTTAATTCGGTTCAACTGCCTTTACCTGGAGTTGAACTGGTATCTTGTGATCTAACCTGTGGAGTGTTAACCACTACATTATGGACCCACAGGTCTGCATTGAAATTTATTAAAGACATTGTTATCTAATCATATATATAAACTTACATTATTAAGAGACAAGCACAAAAGTAACTAAAATCTCTGATCATTATATATTATTCTACAAGATATTTCAAATATTAGCATAGCACTTGTAAAATTTTATATTGATATTGGCTACCATTTGACTGGATATTATAAAATGCAACTTCTTGGAAGCTCATATAACAATAGTTATACAATAATATCTTAAATATATCTAGTCTAACTATTAACAAGTAAACAATGCCAAATATAGTAATAATAACTATGCTGATTATTCTTTTTTAAAAAATTATAAAAATGAAAAATTTTCTAAAGCTTATAATATATTACTTCTTAATATGGTTTTGAAAGAAATGAGTCAACTATGGTTCTAAAAATTGGAATCGAATAGAATCGAACAGAATTGCATGAGATTCGGAACACTATTAAAAATAATGGTGGGATATACCCCACCTATTAAATTTAATATAAACTTGAGAATCGAATATAGAATCGAATAGAATCGTTAGGATCCTTAGAGTCAACTGGCCAGAGAATTAATAAGATAGAAGGCAACAGTTTAAAAAAAAGAAAGGCTTAAAAAGGAAAAACTTTAGAAAAAAAAATCTAATTTTGACAGGTAGGAAGAAGAGAAAAAAAAAGAGAATATAATAAAAAAATTTGTATAAAAGAGATAATAAGTAAAGAAAAGAAAAAGAAAATAATAATAATAAAAGAAAATAATATTGTGAAAAGAAAAAAAATCAAGAAAAAAAAAACAATTTAAAAATTTTTTAAAAAAGAAATTTTTAAGTATAAAAAAAAAAATAGAAAAGATTTTTTTTTAAAAAATTGTATTTTTTTTTTCTCTCAACCAGGTTAATATCATTTATTTATTAAATCAAAGTGAACATTACAAATATAAATTGTATGTATAAATTTCCTCAACCCAGCTCACCTATCTGTAACAAAAAGTCTTTAGATGTAATTTATAGGGATTATACTGTATATTGCTCATCCATTAATTAGGATTAAGATCCCATTTGTTTAATGGAGTCAAAGCCTGCAAATCATCTCTACAGATTATGTGCCATAAATCCAGATTGAGTTTTTATTTAAGCATTAACTATTTTTTCCCACTTTCTATGAACTCCTGTATTGGTTTCCTAACCTTGTCTAATTTGTTTATATAACTCTCGATCTTGTACCTTGTCTTCTCTCCCCTTCTCTTCATTTTGTTGTTTTGATTATTTGAAGACTGAGTACTAATGGCACTGTTGATTTCTGTGGGCCTGGAGATATGATCTTCAGAGTTGAGATTCATATATGGATTATATTTTATTGGTAGCAGAGATGCTAGGCCTTTCTTGGTCTGATCAGCTGCTATTGTGATACTACATCTATGTCTCCATGTCGATTTTCTAAATTGCTTAAAGAAGCTAGTGGCAGTTTTGCACAACAATTGCTAGACTTTGGATTGAGTGATCTTAGTATTTATTTGTTTGCAAAGTTCTGTGATATGGTTCTTTGATATTAGTCCAATTGCAAAGCTTAGTCTCTCATTTTTTTCTTGAAATACCTTTTGTGTTAGATATGTTATGACTGCGTCTAAATTGGTTGTCTCTAATATATATGTTAAGTTTTTGCAAGCTTTTCTAAGGTTTCTTATAAGCCTTTGTATAACTTTTGACCATGCTTCGCTAATGTGTTCTTCAAGTCCTGGGCATGTGAATAGATGTTTTTTTGTCTCCAGTTTCATGCTAAAGACTTTGTAACTATTGTGTATACTGTAAAGTCAAGGTTTTCTTATTTCCAGTTTGTCTAATGTTATGCATAAGGATTCTAACGATTCTCTTCGATTCTGTATTTGATTCTCAAGTTTATATTAAATTTAATAGGTGGGATATACCCCATCATCATTTTTAATAGTGTTCCGAACCTCATGTGATTCAGTTCGATTCTATTCGATTTCAATTTTCGGAACCATAGTTATTTAGCAATTTGATCCAGAAGCTTTTCTTCTTGCATTCTTTGAAAGACATATTCAGTCCATTAAGTTTGAGATTGCTTCAAAATTGTCTTCAGATATAGTTTCTTTATTAATTAATCTGTTGTTCTAAGAGCTATTAAATTCTTCTGGTTTTTGCCCAGGCCTTTACATTTACTATTTTGTTAACTTTCTTAATAAAGTTTCTTGGGGCTATATCTATTACCTTATTGTGTCAGATAGTGATGGTCTGAATAGAATTTTTATTAAAAAAATTGTATATTTTTATGAAAATCTTTTTTAATATTAATTAAATTTTTTTAAAAGAAAAATCCATGTTATTTATTTATAATTATATTGAAAAAGATATAATTTTTGTATTTATATTTGCTAAAAATTGCTTAAAAAAAATAAAAAAATATATTTGGATAACTTATAAATTTTTTTGATTATTTTAATAATTATATGGTATGGTATGGGACAGTAAGTCTTAACACCTTCTATAAAAAGTGGTCAAATTTTAAAAACCTGCATAATCATATGTTTATAGATTTTATCCAATCATAATATAAACTACCAGATTAGATGGCACATAATGTATTACATAAACTTATTAAAATTATATCATGTTAAACTAGAAATATATTAAGTTGCACAATGACTACATGTATAAATGTCACAAAAATATACAAGATAATGAAGATATTGTGACATTGATTAATTTATTGCAAGGCATTCGATTTCACCAAGATAAATAAATTATCTTTATTAAATTACTTTTAGTTACCACTATTCGTCCTCCTGTTTTAAAGAAATAATGTTATCATTTTATACTTTTTTTCTAAAAACATAATGAAAAATAAGGGAATTTCTACTTATTTATAGCACTATTATCTAATTTAACACTAATTACATCATTATTATTTCATTTCTAGTGCCAGTTTCAGATCTATTTTCAACTTTATTTTCTTCTCGCGATCCCAGGTCAATTGTTAGTCTCATGACCCAAATTGCATTACTATCATTTTACTTTTCCTCTCACAACTCCTCCACACCTATCTTATATATTCCATGCATTAAGATTTCCATTAGGCATGTCCATCATCATATTTCGTTTGTAGTGGCCGATTATTATTTGTCGAGTCATCGGTTGTCGGTCATTTTCTCTTTTCACTTGTGCCTTACTCCACAGCGCAGTAAGCGGATTAACTTCATTATGCAATGATGTGGTATGACTGTCATTGCAATTCGCGCCATCAATGTAGTATAAATGTTTATTTTTCTCCTAACTTTTTGCAGGGTCCTTCAATAGACTAGATCATGGTAAATTTCGATGCAGCACGTGACGTGTTGATGAGGTTGTTTGGACTTCTGCTTACACATTGATATAGGCGTGATCTTCCACAGGTACATTATCTCAGTTCTTTGATCCTTCTTTCGTGTCTTCCATCTGGGGTGATTATATATCCTGATGTGATAAGAGATGTGGCATTGGTGGTCTTTAAGTTTTACCTTCCATCATACCATAGTCCATTTAGCTTCCTTTTTTTATCTGGTTGCTCTCTGGTATGGGGTAAGAGTATTGAACAATTGTTTCACAGGTGTATACATTGGTGTTATCATAGGTGCATCCTCCATTAGGTACATTATTGTGGTTTCATCATTTCTTATCCATTGTTCTCCTATCATGTGCTTGTGTTTTTTTCTTTCAATATTCATATCGAGTTCTTCTCCTTGGTCTTGATGATCCGTGATGGTCAGTTGTTCTCCTAAGGCGTGTTGTCGCAGTTCGTCTTCCGGTCATCTTTCTTTCTCTTTGAAACATTTTTGATTTTTTATTTGCATCACTGTGAGCGCGATTTTTGTTGGTTCGGCTTCATCATTCTTACTCTGCCGTTTTTTGTTGATTGGTATTTCCATACTTCTGATTTCTCCAGATGTCGACTGATCATTATTTAGCTTGTTTTTGCTTTTGCTATGCCTTTTGACTTCCGTATTTCTTCGTAAAGGTTTGTGTTCTCCTCCTGGGTCAAGATTATTTGTAATAGTCAGGTATTCTCCTAAGATAAGTTGTTGCAGTTTGTTTTCTGGTTGTTTGCTTTGCTCGTGATTTGGCACTGATTCGAAACGTTCCTCCACTATATCTCTTGGGTGGTCAGTTGCCTTTAGTATTTCGTCTTCTTTTCTTGGTATTTCATCATTAATCGTCATCAGGGTTTCGTTGCAGGCGGGTTTTGGGGCTTTGTCTAGTAATTCTGCTAGTGTCTCTTCATTAATATGTCCTTCCTCCAGGGTCTTGCTTTAGTTGTTGTCTGTGGTTTTTTCTGGGTGCTTGTTTCTATCTCACAGGTCAGGAAGCGTCTCTTTTTCCTTCGCAATATATGAGGGTAGGTTCTTTGCTGTTTGTCTCGTCTCTCCTCCATCCTCTTCAAATTGCACTTTATCCATTCATGGTGATCTTTGGGAAAACTTGTCCTTCCTTGAACAATCTTTGGTGTTGTAATTTCTTTTCCTTGAGTCTCCACAACCCAAATCTCTTCCTGTCAGCATCTCCAGTTCATTCGCACTTTCTTCAGTGATGATGATAGGTCTGCTCAACTTTACTATTATGACTTGTACTTGTTTTCTCAACTCTTGAGTACAAGCTTTTAACCCTTTTGCCTTATTTGTTTCTTTTTCGACTTTTATTGCTGCTCTGAGTGCTTTTTCTAGCATGATGGAATTTCTCACGATAGGTTGCGACAAGATATCTTCTTGTAACCCGAGTACCAATAACCAATATGCTATTTTTTGACATATTTATCCTCCAGGTAGAGCTTCTTTAGTAGCTTCATAAACCTATGGGCATACTTATTTACCCTCTCGCTTTTGCCTTGTTTCATGGTTTCTAATTCTTTTTGCCATTGGCGACGTTACTCCAGCATTTCGAAATGCTGTACGAACATCGATACGAAGCTTCTTTTGTTGTCACATTCATTCCAATAGACGAACTGATACCGATGGTTCTTATATCATCCCCTTCCAATTAGTGACTTACTCCTTTTAGCTTTTTACTACTTAGCCAACCATTAAATTCGGCAGCCTTTTTATAGTGCTTTAACCATTCGCGTGGGTCTTCTCCAGCTTTCCCCTCAAACCCATGTAATTTAACCTGGCAGACTTCTTGTTTCTTCAGCCCATTATTTAAGTCTCCTTTATTATTGTTAGCATGGAAAAATATATGGATTATTAGGATCGCCAATAATCATGTGACATGGCGTAATCCATCAGGCCCTGCATCAAGAAGTCTAAATAGTCTAATCAAGGATTTGCAGAACGTGATGGTATATTAGCAGACACGTCACAGCGGGTATAAATATGGGTGGATTAGCTAGCTAAGAAAAAAAGTTAATATTTGTATTGTATAAACTTGTACCCATTGTATTTGCACGAGTATAATTAATAAACTTACCTTAATTGGATATTAGCCACTGTAGGAATCCTAGAAGCCCATAAAGGATTGTGATAGAGAATTAGACTGGTAATAAAAGAGAAGGGAGTTTATTAACAAGTGCCTCTGGTTAGCAAGCGACACAAGCTTCTACATACCTATTGTTACATGACTACTTAGTTCAGAGTAGTGACAGACTTGCTGTGTACTAATAATATTATTAAGGGTCTGTGCTAGTTCTTGCAAGGCAGCAAGCTGTTAGAGGAATCTAGTAGTCACATCGCCACCCATTTGGAAATTCATTGTCATTCTTTAAATTTATCAACAATGTCATACAGATAACTAATTCGGGGTTCCAGATCTTGTTGGTTGGTCTTTCTTGCTATGCTAAGGGAGAAAAATAAAAGAAGATAAAAGTTAGGGAGTCAGGTGGTAAAATACAAAAAGGTTTTAACAAATGGTTGTTTTTAGAATAGGGGTTAGAAAAGTGTTGAAAAGATGTTTGCATGAAAATATCAGGAGAGGTAATGAAGCATCAAATCTCACAGTCACCACCAAATTGTGATGGTAATTAATTTATTGCAAGGCATTCGATTTGACCAAGGTAAGATTTAAAAACATAACGAAAGGTAAAGAAATTTATACTTATTTCTAGCGCTATTATCTAATTTAACACTAATTACATCTTTATTATTTCGTTTCTAGTGCCAGTTTCAAACTCTATTTTCTTCTCGTAATCCTGGATCAATTGTCGGTCTCATGACCCGAATCGCATTACTACCATTTTATTTTTCCTCTCACAATATAAAAAAAAAAATACAATTATAAAATCATCCCTATTTATTGTAAGTTATAAGAATCACATACAATTTTTATAGTAATATATTTTCATTAATTTGTCGATGACTCTTTTGTTTGCGAACAGCATACTCAGCTGCTATTCCTGTTAGTCCATGTCAATATGTATTCATCCATTAATAACTTCATCTAGCATATGCATGAATTTGTTCTACTGGAATCGAATCTAAGGCTTTAGGAACAATATTAAGCAAACCTATCTAGGAATAATTACAATGCTTTTTTGCATATACTTTTGCGGTACCCCAATATATTTCTATATAGTTGAGTTCTGGATGAAATTTTGGATAAAAAATTACTTTATGTCCTTTTCTTTCTAATTCTTCTTGAATTAATTCTTGTTAAGCCTGAAAGTCTGGTTGATTAGTCAGTATTTGACAAGCACAATATTCTATTCCAGTATGCCCATTTTTACAATTTGCCATTAATTCTTCCTGCTATAGTCCACACTCTTGCAGAACAATCTTCATTCCTTGACATTATATAATAATAAATAATCAATAAATATGGAATTTGTAAATTCTAAATAAAAAATTGTTAAATGTAAAAATTCTTTACCTTTTGCTTGACCTTGTAAGCTTACATTTGGATAGTCAAAAAAAAAATCATCTTTTGAACATGACCATTAAACATAGTTGAATACATTTTCAGTTAGAGACCCCAGGATTCAAATTCATTTTGTTAGCATTTAATATATCTGGAGCCATTGCCATATGGATCATTAAATTATCAAATGCTCATATTCCAATAATTTCTGGATATGTTCATTTAAAGATAATAACAGCTTTGTGCACTTGGTTTAATAATCTCTCACTATTCCAATACCCATTATGATTCATACCCAATGCCATAATTACTCATGCTTCTTCTTTATTATCTTTTAATTGTCCAATTTCTTTTGTCAGAAAATCACTAACATGTAAACCTGCACCTAATTCTTTTTTTCTTAAAAGCTGTTCTTCTTGTGATCCCCAAAAGGCATGTATTCCATTATATGCATGAAATGTCGAATCATCATGTGTTATCAAAATATGAAGTTTTTAATTTGAATATAGCTCAGGTAATGTTTTTACTTTACATTCTTTATCTTGCCATTTGGGCATTAATAAATCGAATTCAGTTATTTGTCTTAGAAATTCATTTTGATATACAATTACATCAGAGTGTTCATAACCGTCAACATAAATTTCCTTCTGATACTGTTTATATATAAAACCTAAGTGATTTATTTATCTTCGTGCTGTCCGAATACTTATTGTTTGTAAAGTGGTAAATCCAAGATCTGGAATTATCTTTTCTTCAAAATATTGCTTTACTAGATAAGGATTCACTTGAAACTTTGTTGATTTAAGGTAAGAAGCTATACGCATAGACACAGTTTCATCATGAATAAGTAATTTGGATAGATGTTTTCTGCAAAAACACTGAGGTATGATTTTATCTATTAAATATAATAACAAATAAATTTTTATATTTTAAGATATATATATATATAAATTACACACAATTACCTTTTAAACATAATGTCACTCATCTTCTTACATATCGAGCATGGTATTGACCTTTTTTACAAATAGTTGCAACAGTTTCACTTGATTCTTTCTCATTTTTTCTATTTTGTAGGAGACGCATGTACCAAACAATTGATTGATATCACATTAACTCAATTTTTTCAAGTTTTTTATCTTTTATAAACTTTTCGATTCTCTTAACTATATCTTCAATATTTTACTAATTATTCTTACTATTATTGTTATCATAATCTATATCCTGATCATCTATATCTTGATCATTTTCATTATTATCCTTTTCACTGCTCTTAACTTTTGAAAAAAAGTTTGTAATAAAAATCATTCCCATGATAGCATGTTTGTTCTCAGTTCTTTTTCACCTATGTGTTCTTTCAGAGTTACCTATATAGATAAGTAGACATTTTTTATTTATCATTAGTGGTTTTTTCATTTGATTCATTATTTTTTCGAACGTATTACTAATAATAATGATTTTAGCTTTCTCTTCATTCATTATTGCTTTTTCTTTAAATACTTTGTTATCACTAATATCGCTCTCATCATTTTCACTATTTTTAATATTATTTAATATATTTTGAAATGTTTATCAAGCAATTGATGCATTTTTTTGCAGCTGGCAGACTTTTTTTTTTTCTTGGCATTTTAAGCACAGAATGAATAATTTCCTTTTTTGATTAATAATTTGAAAAGGAAATGAAAAGTAAGCTTATATTCAAAATTCATATTGTTCTAAAGTCAAAAAAAAATTTATTTAACTAATTATCAATTGCATTCTTATTTTCTTTTGCAGATTGTATTAGAAAACTCTAGTTATAACATCTTGATGAAAGATTTTGTATAGGCATGGTTGTAAAATATCGAATTAACTAAATAGCCTAATAAATACTAAGCCATCAAGAAATATCTCTAACCAATTTTCATATAATATAGTATTATGATTTGTGTATTCAGAAATGACATAATATAGTTTAGATTGTTATATCAATGTTCTAAAAAAATAAAGTATATACTTACTAGTTATGAACATAGTTTATGATTTTCCTGTAGATGTCGATGGTCCTTTTTACCAAATTTACTGATGTTTCGTAGAAAGTATATATTGAAGTGAGTTTGATCAAACTGATTAATATATTACATAATTTTTATCACATTAATAAATAATTAGCCAATTAAAAAATCAGGTATAACGTGATATAACACTTAGCCAATAATATTTACTGGCCAAATTTAAAATTACATATAAAAATAGATTAATTTTAAAATATTATAACTATTAATTAAATAATTATTTTGAAAAAATAATTTAATCAAAATATGGTTTTTTAAATAAAGAATTATTAAATAATTAGTATATTTTAAAAAAAAATTATTTTAAAATGTTGAGACTTACTGTCCTATACTATATTAATATTATTAGAAGTTAATAATAATTTTTTAAAAAATTGTTTAATATTTTTTTTATAATTAAAATATTGTTTAATTCAAAAAATTTGAATAAATTAATTTATTAAATTGTTAAATTAAAAAAAAAATTTAGAGTTTATTAAGATTATTAAGATTATTAATTATTATAATATTTAATTGATTGATAAAATAAATAATATGAATTTTTATATTGAAATTAGAAAATTAAGATAATAAGTATTATTATAGATAAAAATTGCGCATATTATGCTTATTTGTAATAAAAAAAATAAATAAATAAAGTATTATTATAAATGTATTGTTATAGGGAAAAATGATAGATAGATAATAGAAAATTATAAAAGTAAGTATATCAGATATAATAGGTATAAAGTAAAAATAGATACTGCACAACTGTTAAATAAAAACCATCTTTATTTAATAAACTATTGTCTTGTGATTGACTCCAGCATCATGTAACTAATAGAATTGCTGCGCATGAAGTAACTATTGAGGATACAAGATTGATAGACTGATCTGTGTCAGTATTATAAACTCTGGTCAAATTTACATATCTTTTTTGAGCAGAAACTGCCCCAATTATTACATAATATGAGACAGATCGAAGTGACTGACTCACCGTTATTTCATCACAATAGTATATATTTAATTGTTATTTTGTAATTAGTTTGGATTTGATAGATTTAAGTCTAAGAGTTTTATTAATTTATAATTATTTCATTAATTTTATAGAATTATTAATTTAAGTGAAAATTGAAATAATAAATGAAAAGTTTGCATATATACAGTATATATATATTATAACTATTTGATCCATATATTTTTTTAAAAATAAGTGAAATAATAAATGAAAAATTATTTTTAAATATAAGTTAATTAAAATGTTTTATTTTTTTTAAAAAAAAGAAGAAAGACTCTTGAAAAAGAAAAAAAATTTTAGGGAGAAAAAAAGAGTTGAGTTTTGCTTTTTCTTTGAATTACATAAAAAAAAACCCATGACAGTTACTTCTTTACAAATCTTTCTTAAAGTTCTTCCCTATTTTTCTTTTTTTTAATATACAAATCTTTTTAAATAATTATATTTCTTGCTTAAAGAACTTTTTTTTAATCAAAAAAATCAAACTTCATATCAAAATTGTTTATACTGTTAACTTGAGTCATCAAAAATATATTCAATACTTATTCTTTACTATTGCTCAGTATATTCTGCTATATCACTAAAAACCAAAAAATTTTATTTAAAAAAATTTATATCAAAAAACTATAATTACTTTACTTCTATTAACTGATCAACATTTCAAATCCAACCAATTAAATACTATCAAATCTCAAAGCAATTCCATATTACCAAAACACCATATAATGATTGATATAAACAAATCTTATTTTGACAGTATCAATTAAAACAAGATTATATTACCAAAAAATAAATCAACCAATATATTAACAAAAATATTAACAATCACTATAACATCATATAATCCAAGTAACATATTAACAATACTATTATTTACTTTGGATAGTAGTCTGACTATTCTTGAAAGTAGTATCCTATTTTAGTTAAATGGATTAACTAACATGATACACCTAATCCAAGATATCTTTTGTATAATAATTAGTTTTTTTTTCACTTTTCTTCTGATTATTATTAAATATAAATAACTATATCACCACTACTATCAATAATGACTCAAGAAATGATTGTCAAGAGAACATATCATCAATATTATTATATACTATAAGTTGTAGCTTGGCCATTCTGGAAAATGCAATAGTACTTCAAGAAGATGAAACTATCAGAATGACATTAGGCTTTATTTGTACTACATCAGGAAATTTTTTTGGTGGAAATCTCCGGAGATCTCCACTCAAAAAAAAATTTTCAAAAATTTCCGGAGAAATCTTCGAAAATCTTTAAAGATTTTTAAAAATTTTTAATATAGAATTTATTAAAATAACAAAACTCTGGAAATTTTTATTTCAAAAAAATTTAAATTTCTTCGAAGTAATAATCATTATTTTAAAATAAATAATTATTTAATAAATATTCATTACTTTTACCAAATCTTGGAATTATATAAACTAAATTATCTATTGCTCTTATATCTACTAGATTATATATATCCGTTAATTTAAGATATGCACAATCATACATGTATGGTGATTTTTTTGATTTAAAATCATACCATTGTACTAATACTAATTGAAGTGGAGGTCTCTGAATTGTTCCACTTATTTTTATTATTAATAAAACCTAAAAAATTATTATTATTATTATTATTTTTTTTTTAAAGTTAAAAGGTGCAGTAGCACGTAATCTTTTATTGAGTAATTTATATCCAACAGTATAGTACTACAAGGTCCATTTAAGTTAACCCGCACCTTCCTATTTTTACATCTCTGGATTCTGACTTCTATCACTTAATGATTAGTCATCTTGATCCAAGGGGTAAATCTATAGGGGGTAGAAATCCTACTACTAGTTTTAAACTACCTAACCTATTCTAGATTCAGCTCGTGAGTAGAGGAATAATGCTTACAGAAGTTGATCCAAGTACCTCCTTTTATCTTATCACCTGAATCTCAGATCACCACTTGTACCAATTTTGGACTTACACAAGTCATGACCCTTCTCACCACCTGTGGCAGGTTTTACCCTTTTAAGCTCTGCACCAGATTGAGATATCCTAGGCTAGGGATCCAACTACCATTGGTCGATTGTCGTACAGGATTGGTTAGGATAGAGTACAGCCCTATCTGTACATCTAAACGTTTGATACATCTGTTTTACCAACGATCATCATGTACCAACTGGATGATCATTGCGCCATGTCGCCTTTTTTGGAAATCACAATCTCAACGCCCACTGGATCAGCATGTAAATCAGCTTCCTATAAGAAACAGCAAATTTTAGGTTATGGCTCCAGGTACCATATTAATTCTATTCAACTGTCTTCACCTGGAGTTGAACTGGTATCTTGTGATTTGACCTGTGAAGCACTAACCACTGTGCTATAGATCTACAGGTCTAAAACCTAAAAAATTATATTAGTATTAAAATAAAATAACATTTATATTTTAAATAATTATAATTATCTTTCCATAACAGATTCCATCATCCGTTATATAGTTATATAATTTTTTGAAGTTCATTTTAATCGATATATCACTAAACCATGAAGTATTATGATATTTATTAGATGCCCAGACAATTCCACCATTCTCTATAATAACTGTTCCAAATATCGTTAATATAAAATTATTTATTGAAATATTCAAAGAAT
>CAJVPV010002516.1:0-12981 GCA_910591835.1 Acaulospora morrowiae
TTCAATGCCTTGGGGGTATTACCTGCTGATTTGGATATTTCTCGAATTCTGATTTTTAATTTTTTTTCACATTCATCGAATTCCGTTATTAATTTATCCTTAATAGATATTTCTTCATCTTTTTGTTTATTTTCTTTTTCAAGTTGTTGAACAATTCTTTTTAAATTTATGATTTCTTTCATCATTTCATTTTTTTCTTCATTAGAAAGTTCGATAGTATTTTCTAGTTCCTCTTCAAGAAATTGGATTCTTTCTTCACATATAGCAATAGCCCTTTCTAAAGTATATACTCATTGTTCTATGCTCCTATTTGATTGGGCTAAACGTGATATTTCCTCATGGAGCTCCTGATTAGTTTGTCTTAATTCTTCCATGTTTTTTTTTACTAATTATAATAGATTAGAAACAAAGTTTCATTGTTTTTCAATAAGTAATGGAACAACCTGTAATTTATATTGACCCGCAGAAGGCCCGTAAATTGGATAGGGAGATTGCAAAACAAAAGCCTACGATTTTTATTGATCCTCAGAAAGCTCATGATTTAGACTGGCATCTTGCTTTGCAAAAACTACATTATCGTCCTGAGGGTCTTTATCAAAATACTAAGGGATTATGGGACACTTGTAAAAAAGCCGGCTACAGCTTTCTATTTACTGATGTAAAAAAATGGCTTGATAGGTAGGCAATGTATCAAATTTTTCGTCCTTCACCAAAGCATATACCTTATGCCAGTTACTCTAAAATTACGAAGCCAAATACTGTGCACCAATGTGATTTAATCGAAATATCATATGATGAAGATGTGGATACAAATTTACTAGATAATGGCCCAATATATTATTATGTACTATTGGTTATAGACTGCGCGACTAGATATAAAGATTTCGTTTTTTTAACATCAAAGAGCAGTAAGGAAGTTGTGGAAGCATTTAAGAATATATACAATAATCCCGATAAGCCTCTCAACTGGCCTCGAAAAATGCAATGTGATATGGGTACTGAGTTTATGGGATATGTGACTTTATTAATGAATGAACATGGTGTTGAAATCCGAAGAATTATAGTATGTTTCAGGCATACAAGTTTCACAATGATCGATCGTTATGCTGGATTATTCGAATATAAAGTTTTTAAAAATCAGTATTCGATAGAGTTTCTCCTATCTACTGGCAAGTGCTGTAGAGAATGTGAACGGTTTGCAAGAAAAATTGTTGATAATATGAATAATAGCCCAACTCAATTAATTGGGATGAGTCCTAATGACGCCATCAAACTTGAGTGGATATATTCTGAACCATCAGTAAAATATAATCGCCCAATAGGTGTTGATGAACCACAACTACCAAAGGGTATTACTATCCGATTTTTGCTCACTCCTGGAGAGTGGGAAAATGATCCTTTCGAATGACACAGAATAACAGATCTGATATGATCTGCCAGCCTGCATAAGATCCGGAGAATTGTTGTTGGGAGAAACCCTTTAATGCCTGTTTTATATTATTTAGATGATTCAGGACCTCAATGTCTCTTTGTTAGAGAACAATTAATGCATATTAAGGAAAAGCCTATGTTACCCCCTAGGTGGATATTGGAAGATAACCGAATGCGTATAAGGCGCTTTTTATAAAAGTTTCTAAGTCAACGATGCAATAGGGTATTGTAATAAGGATTTCCCCTTCTCTATAACATAACGATCTTTTTTTCCAATCACATTAAATTTGTGCATCCAAATCTTTTTGACCTTGTGGGTGAAAAAAAGGTACGATCTGATAATGTTGACTACCGCTGAATTCAAAAGCTAAATTTAACTCTTCATTATACCCGTCAAGATGTAAACCTTCTAAAAATTTAGGTTTACGAGGTGGAAATTTTTTATGTAATAAATCTTCGAAAATGTATCGACATGTTCTTTCTGGTATATGAGGACAAATGTTACACCACCTATAATTTCGCTTTATATCATCATAAGATTCTTTCCATTGATGATTATTTTTACATGACCATAAGTAAATACCCGGAATATATTCATGTTTAGCTAGACATTTACCTTTACGTCTTTTGGCATAAATAAAGGCATTAGTATCAATCTCATTACAATCTTGCATTTTTTCTTTGCAGTCACAAAGTGGCTATAATATGATTTAAGTAATTTTTATGGCTTGATATAATAAACCATTAGTGGTTTTGTTAATTCAAAAATATAATAAACATATATATATTTCCGGAGAGAATTCTAATTGTAACTGAGACTATTTATTTGAACTTGGGTATTATTTATGTATGAAAAACTATTATTACATTGTATAGGTGTTAGATATATTTGGAAATATATTTATGAACAAGACTCAATATCTTTAGGGTATAATGAGCTAACTGCCTTATTCCATATATTTAGAAAATCGTCAAGTGCCCTTTGATCAGCTTAGTTATATTGGATAAGGTAGGTTGCTTGGTAATAATCTCTTTTTTTCTCATAGTCTCAGGTTGACCAATTTTATCTGGAATTGATATATGCTCCTTATATCGCATATGATATATCAACTTATGAAAGAAAACATCATATTTCTCGATAATTGGGATAAGTATATTTAGATGTTTTTCAAAATCAGAGTATATGGATTCTTTTATTTTATCACTTACCAAAAGATTATCATTTTCGGTATATGCTTTGGCATACTCTATAAAATTTTCCCATAATCTCTTAACAGTATTAGTCACCTTAAAATCCTCAAAACTAAGCCATTCCCCATGAAATATCTCATAAGTATTACCTATCTTCTGATATAATATAAATTGCACGGTTTTGATTGTATTCTTGTAAGCGTGTTTGTAAGCATATCCATGATTAGATATTATTTTAGGAGTGATTTCATTTATCAAATTTATCTCCTTAATATATGATTCAAGCCACTTCTTGGCCTTATTTTGAGCATATGTGTCAACCTGTTTATATTTCTCATCCGAATCAGTAATTTTCATGATTTTGTCGGTAAATGGTGGTTCGTATTTTTTATCATACATAATAAATCGGGCGCAAAGTCCATTAATAGTATTTTCGAAGTAATGGGATAAATCCAATTTCCTATTTAATTCTTTTGCAACATCTGCGAATTTCATTTGATCAGCCTTTCTTATTGTAAGCTTAAAACTGGATAAATTGAAAATTTTATCGGGATGGATTATTACATAACTAAAGCGATCCCTAGAATCAGGAATCTTGCTTTCATATTTTTCTCTCATCCACCCTATAAATCGTTGGACACGTTTATTATCTACATTAGGTTTTCATGCATCAGTTTCTATAAACTGGTCAAAATTCCATTGATTAGGATTGGTTATAGCCTCTTTAAGAACCTCTTCAACAATCTCATGGAGTGTTTGATTATTGTTAATATCTATCGTACCTCACATAATTCGATTTCCTATAGTTTTGAAAAGTTGGGATTTACCTTGCTTCACCGTATCAATACCTTTAATAAAAAGTTCTTTTGGCTTGAAGTTTGGAACTTTTTTATATGGTATTCTGAAATATTTTTTTTTATCGGTAAATACTACTGGGAATAAAACTTCTTCATAAGTCATTTTAAGATAGGTCGATCTATTCTTTATTCTAAGATATGTATTCACATCATTACATAATTTCTCCATTACTTTCATGGTAATTTTAATCATTTCGGTCCAATATTCCAACTTTGAAATTGTGCCTTTACTATTATTATAAGCGAGTTCGCATTCTTTATAACATTCAGCAGGACAAGTGAGATACAAAGAATCGGTATCTCCATATTTGATTCCAAAACTTTTCTTCTTAGTTACATACTCAGCAACAAGTTTAATGTTGTATTGCCCTGCCGATGTAACACCACCAGCCAATTGTAGGAAGAAGAATGGGGATAGACTATTATCTGCTTCTCCATAGAAAGTATTTATATATATTTTTACTGCTTTTTGTTTCGAATCTAAGCAGGTGTGATCAAAGCAGATGGAGTCGTATTCTATTTTAAAATTTTCATAGGTTTCATTGATAAGAGGAATCAAGATTTCATTCATATTGGCATGTTTTTCTTTATCTTCGGCATTTCTTAGAATATGATCAATAGCATCAGCCACTAATAAATTCTCCTCTTTTATTTTACTATTTACTAATTCCATATACTCTTTTATATTGCTAAGTATTTCCAATTGAGCCTTCATTTTATTTCATTTATTAAGGAGCTCTTTTAAAACTGATGGATATAACCCCATTTTATTATTTTTATTTTCATGTCTTATAGACCATGCATGTAAAATTCACCCATTAAAAGGAAACTCGATTTTATAGAGAATTTCTCCTGCCTTTTCTAATGCACCTGCCTCTTCTGCTAGTAGAGTCATTGTTTCTGGCAAGAGATTATAATTCATAATAATACTTGGATATAATGATGCGAAATCTAAACCTGTAACAGAACGTTTGTTTTCTAGACCCTTATCTGGAGGGAATACATAGGCTTCAGGAAATGATCCTTTTTTTGTCCATTCGGAAGAAATCATAGTGATCAATATATCTCTTTTCCACGCTTCAGCACCTAATAGATTACATACCTTCATACCCCCTGCATAGTAATGTGAATCAAATAAAGAAACATATGCAATTGAGGCCACCTCTCTGTAATCATTTATTATGTTTCTCTTAACCATAAGGCTTTGACAACTAAGAGAATCAACAATGCAATACTTAGCAATTTTACGTATATTTTCAACAGTCTTGGGTGTGGTTTTCTTCTTGCTTTGTGTATAATATTCCCTCATAACTTTTATGGGTAAATCTATTTTACTATCAGGACTATGCATTTCTAAGAAATAGTTGAGCGATTTTTTCTCAGATTTTGGATAAAGTTTTTTAAAGCATACTACAACATCAATTGGAACGCATCCTGGGATTTTAAGGAAAGTAGATATGAAACCTTCTTCTGAAGTAATCTTGATTTCAACTCCTTTCCGATTCTTTATCTTTTTGCTATCCTTGTTTTCTTTTTTGGAAGATCCCCATGATTGCTCTTTGTGAAAGAAATCTTTATAGAAAGGCTCACCTACCCCCCGTAATAATTCCAACGAAGGATGCTATCGATTGTAGCCTTTTTACGCGGATTTGCTGACATTTTTGTTAACATCCAATCCAAAATTTTCCACTGAGTAGCTCTTTCCACTACAAATGGCCAGTCATACTTGGAACCATTAAAAGTAAGTTCGATATCAGGAGCTAAAGCCCGCCAACATAAAGCAAATGCTTTTAATAGATTTTTCTCATTTCCACACACGATTGTAATCCAATTTGGGTCCCATGCACTTTCAACATCAACAAGACAGATTTGTTTCAACGGCTTTGGGTCATTTTTCCAGTGAATTGTCATACAAATCATAAATATATTATCTTCTTTATACCTCGCATAGGGCACGTGCTCTAACCTACGTGTTGAATGTGTTTCAATATCCCAGGTAAGGACTAATGCTCGGTCATGAGTAATAAGCTGAGAAGGGTAGGTTTTATATAATAATGTGGAATCCTCAACACGGTAAAAATTATTAATGGACAAATAAAAAGCATGTTCACAAAGTGGGGAGTAGGCACTATAAGGCATTCTATCATTATTGTATTTGTAATTAGTTAATAAACCCCACCCAGAAAGTAGTATTCTATACTCTCGAGCAACTTTTCGGTAATATGCTCTCAAATCATCTGAGGCAGTTTCCAGTTTGTGCTCATCTCCGATTTTTAAATTATAATTTAAAATAATTGCAAGAGTGATTGATCTTTGCTTAGTAGTAGTTGTGACAATACGTAGATATGTCTTTTTTTCTGGATGATACCCCCTGATTGGAAAAGCCTTCACATATTCTATTCGGAGCTCTGTCATTTCTACTGTTTCTCCTTCGTCATTTTTTCCTTTAACAAGAATATCCTTTATCATGGACTCAAATAACTTTGTATTCTCATTATCAGGAACACGAATATCGAAGAAAACTTTAATTCCTGAAACGGTTACTACAGCTTTTTGGCCATTAATGAGATAGCCATAGAGGCGTAAAACATAATGTGGGATATTATTTATATATTCGTTATATTCTTCAATATCGACAGGCATAAATGGAATATCTTCCCTAGTAATTAATGCCCGTTTAATAGTTGCCATTGATCCACAGTCATCAATTTCTGTAATTAACATATTGCGACTTGGATGGACTGGTAAATAATCTTTCCCATTGTATCAATATACGTCGCTTACTTTTTTACTTTCCGAAATCTGTGATTGAGGAAAAGCTCTAAACCCCCGGTGGTAGAACGCCCGCTCGAAATTTTCAGAATTTTCCAGAGTATCTGATTGAGAAGGTGACGTGTGATCGATGTTTTCTTGGAAATTTTGGTTATCCACGGTTGGCACATCGGATGATGCGGGTACAATGGATGTATTATGTTTGGGTTTGGTACTCATTGTAACTTATGTTGTTTTGAAACTATAATAGTGATTAGAGAAAAGTTTAAATAAAAATTAATTATCTTAGGTGATTAGTGTTAGACAATATAATATATATTCTACTTAAAAAATGTATTAGTAAAACTTTAGATATGGGATTGGGAAAGAAAATAGTGGGATTTTACCATTGTCCTTATATCCTTAGAAATGGGAAGGTATGTAATCGGGGTTGCTATCAACCTGAGGGATGTACAGTTTATTGGGATTCACCTATAAAAGTTCCTTGTAAAGAACCTGGCTGTACTGAGTTAACTCGTTCTGATTATGGTGCATGTAGAACTCATGCTGGTAAGTATCGATCTCAAGATCATTATCAGTGGAAGAAGCTGGAGAAGATGGCACACAAATCAGAGGCATTTGAAAAAAATACATAGGGAACATACATACATTATCTTAATACGTATAGTTGTCACTAAAAATTTTTTGGTGACGCTAAGAAAAAATTTTTGGTGACGGAATTTTTATTGAATTTTATGTTTTTTGTACTTTTAGAACACTTTCTAGATGTCTGTCACCAAAGTCACCAAAGTCACCAAAAAAAATCGAACTTTTTTAGCTTTTTTCTTCTTTTTTATATATGGGTATATTACATATATCATACATATATACTATAAGTGTATTGGATGTACCATAAGGTAAAGTTTATTTTTTCCTAGATTTTTATTTTATTTTTAGTGACTTCGGTGACAGTATATAAGAACAAGATAAAAAAGAATTTTAAACAAAATTTAATAATAAACCCGTCACCAAAGTTGTCACCAAAGTTGTCACGGAAAATTTTTCAGTGACAGATAGCATACCCGATAGCAATTAGATAACATACACGATAGCAATTATGCAATGCATATTTGACTTACGGAATAAGGATGCTTATGTATCTAGCATTCCCCAATAACATTATGATGTATATATCGACTCACGAAGTGAGAAGGCTTTGCCTCTAGCAATTGCGTATACACATCGGGCCCCACAAATGATAACATATGATTGAATTCATCGTTGGTATATTTTTTTACCCATGTGAGCCAATGACAGAAATCGACCACTTTCAAATGTGGCCAAAATTATGAGATCGACCACTTTCGAATGTGATCAAAATTATTCGAATAATAACAGTGGCCAACTTTTGATATCAGACCATATGCAAACTACCATAACTTATCTCGGGAAGCTCTTTATATTCGAAATCAAATATAGTTACCATATACTATACAATTTTAGAAGCTTTAAAACATTATACAGAGTAGTCATATATCAACTAGTATAACCTATCTCGGAGAGTATCTTAGTTTTAAAATCAACTGCAATCACCAAATTGATATATATTGCATCATATGTGATCTGATGATAGAAATCGACCAGGTCACTGTTCTGATATATGTCGGTTCAAGTGTGGCCTGACAACAAAAATTAGCCACCGTCATCATGTGGCCAAAATTATGATATAGACCACACATCAATGTGGCCAGAATTATGATATAAACCACGTCATAACCTACCTCGGGGAGCATCTTAGTTTTAAAATCAACCGCGATTACCAAATTGATATACATTGTGTCATATGTGATCTGATGATAAAAATCGGCCATACACTAATGTGGCCAAAATTATAAAATCGGCCACATACCAATGTGGCCAAAATTATAATATAGACCACATCATAACCTAAGCTAAGTGGGAATAACATAATTATGTTATTCCCACTATATTGTATATATCTTGTATTATACATGTTGCTGAAATTTGTAGATCCTTGATGCAATTGATGCAATTATTTGATGCAATTAATTGAGTCACTATTAAAACATATAAATAATTGAGTCATGACGCAATTATTTTTGAGGATTTTGGGAATTGAGTCAACAGCAAAATAATTTATACCACATGTATATCTTGTATGTAATGACCTATCTATGAATAAACACGAACTAAAGTATTGTTTCACTTTAGCAATTTAAAAAAAAAAAACAAAATACTGTATATAAATAATCTTTTTTTTTATCGTAAAAGGGCATTAGATACAAAACTTTATTAAGTATATAAATTGATACACAGATTACATCAAATATCTTTATATATTATATGTAAACTAATATTAATTTATTTATAATACTAACTATTGCTATCCTAATTACACTTGATATAACTCAGATTGGCTCTAGTGTTGAATAATTAATGCCTTTTCAGAGCTGATAGTAGGTCTGATAATTTATGTATGTTGTTTGATTAGCATATTGTGAATCTGATCCTGTAATGATTTGTTGAAGAAGATTTGATTTTTGTAAAGAGCCTATTGTATTTATACTTTTGTGTCTTGTATACTGTATCAGGTTTTGGTACATTTGATACCTGTTGATACAGATGTGTTTGCTTTGCTGATCTGGATATTCATACTAATGTGTAAAGAAGTTTCAATATATTGTTTATAAACTTGACAAATTTTTTGTTTGAGAGATAGATATTAGAAATTGTTATGCTGCATGCTAACTTTTTTGGTTGTGATTTTCTGTTAATGTTAAGATCTGATAGGTGTTGAGATATTGCATTGGCTTCATTTGAGAGCTTTTTTAGTTTAGAATTTATTTTAGTTTCAATTTTCTTATATGTTATAATATTTTTATACCATTCAAAGATGTGTTCCTGGGTTTCTAGTGCAATCAAGCATCTGGGGCAGAGATCGTCTTGGTAGTTGTCAGAATATCTTTTGTATAGTAGCTTTCTTGTAAAAAGGATTTCACTAAGGATTTTGTTTCTAAAGGCCAACAAAGATGAGAAATTATATTTGTCTTTTTTAATTAATAGGTTGTTTGCGAGTACAAGATGCTACAATATCTCTGGTATTAATGTTTGATTTCATTTGTTTTTAATTAACGAACTGTTAATTAGATTGATAAACCTATAGGATTGCTGAACTCTTTTAAGCTAGGTTATTGTGCCATAGTCCTATATGTTCTTAATAAGTGAATTAGTGATGTGCTTGTTAATTTCTATTATATTGTCTATGCAGATTATTGAATTGTTTTCTTGAAGGTTAAGAGGACTCTTGAGTTTGTTTAGTTGTAATCTGATTTTTTTGGATAGAGATGCAATCTACTAAATAGCTATAGGCTGTCTTGATCTTATGATTGACATAGCTTGGAGTAGATAGATTAGGGACTTTGACAATATTGACTGACATGTAGATGTTATCTTTAGCTGTTGCTAAGATTCTAATTAAGGCTAGAAATATACTAATGGGTTGTTTATACTCAGAGTGATATGTAAGTATCAAATTGTTTGCTCTAGCTATTACAAAACCATCTTTGATATCTAGGTCTATAGTGATAAAGAACTGGTCTGTTATGATTATTTGTTTAATATTAGTTACCATATTATTGTTGAGATATAGAAGCATGTTTAGTGTATCTTGGTTATCAATCTCGATATTCAGTATAGGGTTTGTGGTTTTTTTTTGAAATATAATTGGATTAGAATTTTTTCTGGAGCATTTGCCAACATATGCTAATTACTTTTTTGATATGTCCATAGAGTCATTGTTTCTTGTACAGGGATTAAAAGTTTTTGGATGTCACTGTGACACTAGTATCTAATAAGTGCTTTATTTGCCCTAATAATGTAGTGAGATTCTTTTACAATCATTTGATTTGTATTATGATTACTTCTTGCTTTCAGATAGGTGACTTGATTGTTTAGTATAATAGCTCAAAATCTAGCCTTGATATTTGGTATTCAGATGAATATTCCTTGAATGTGATTAGAGATATTGACTTTAAAAAATCAGAAGGGTATAGGGCCTCTGAGGATCGGATCCAAATTTGATTGATATACTGTATTAGAAGGTTACTTAAGAATTTGATGTTTTTTCAGTACAGGCTAAGTGCTTGTCGGGCCATAGCTTTTTTATTAAAAGAAACAGTGAGGCCTATAGAATAGTTTCCATTTGGATTATTGATCACATTTAAATGGGCATACTGAAACTTCATATTTTTTATATGCCATTGCAGCTTTGATAATCCAATTCTTTTGAAACTTCTTTGAGAAGCATAGGAGGCAAAACCAGATTGCATGATGTGTTTAAATTAACTTGATTTCCATACTAATGGCAGCTTTTGTTTTTGAATTACACAGTTTCGCAATGAGTTTTAAGGTGATAAGTTTTTGCTTGTCTATTAAGTTAAAAACTTAAAGCTGGTCTGGAAATATGTAATTTTGTCTAAAATTGTTCTGCTTATCCTGAGTTTCGTTTTGATTAGATTGTTCATTTTGGTTTGATTGTTTGCTAGTTCTCTTTTAAACAACAAGATAGAATAGAAAGCATAGTCAAGTTTGCTGGATAAAATCCAGTCCATTACCTGTTTGGTTATTGAACCATTCCAATTTTGTTTATTGCAAACTATAATTATTTAGTTTAGTTCTTTTGTCAGGATGTGTTTAGATGGATTGTCTATGAAATTACCTGAGAAATAATTTCCAAGGTATCTGATTGTTGCTTTATATGGAAAAAGAACAATTATAGTTTTAAGAACTTTGAGGATCACGTTTCTGTTAGGATTGTTGTTTCCTAGTATTGTTATAAGAGCAGTTTTATCTGCATTACATTTGATATTATTGAGGCTCAAAAAGAAACAAAATATGTTTGTAAGTTGTTAAAGCTTTGATACTAAGTTTGTTATGAGAAACACATCACTCATGTATATAAAAATATTGTATGGGATTTGTGAATAGTCTTGATAGTTGAGAATGATAGTTATTATTGAATTATAGAAGATTGCCTATAGCAATGGAGAGAGAGTCTCTCCTTGGTCTAATCCTTTTGATACTATAAAACTATCTGTTTTACCGAAGTTTGTTACTATGGAAAGTTCTTGATTGTACAGAAGATTATAGAATAGAAAAATCAATTTGTCTAGTATCTTGATTCTTTGAAGGGTTGCTCTAAGGCTGTTAAAGTTAACTGAGTCAAAAGCCTTTGCAATATCAAATGAGGCTATTCATAGTTTGTTGTTTAGATTAATGGCAGTATTAAGTGTCGAGATAGTGATTGTTAATAGTTCCATGGTGCCCTATTCTGCCAATCCTGCAAAGCTAACTTTAGATAGGATGTTGTTTTTTGTTAAAATACTTGATAATCTTGTGTAAATAATTTTTGTAAAGATTTTTCTGAATGCTTCGACTAGTGAGATAAGTTTTGTATCTGCTATTTTTCTTGACCAGATAATTTTTTTGAGAAAAAGAACTATGGTTGATTTTTTCCAATTTTGTGGGATTTGTTCACTGTTGAGGACTTCATTATATAGTTTTATAAGGGTTGTTTTGGAATTATCTTTCAGGAAGTTGATTATTTCATACATAATCCCAGAGTTTTCCAGTGTTTTATTTGCTGGCATGTCACTGAGAGCATTCAAGAGCTTCTTGAAATTAAAAGAGATTTGTGCTAGTTTGTATATATCAGTTGATATAGTTCTGATGGGCTGATATTCTATCAGAGTGAAAGTATTTTTGACAAGTATTTTTTTGAAGTGAGCATTAACAATTTTTTTGATTTCTTTAGGGTTATCAATTAGATTTTCGTTTTCATCCTGAATTATATTGAGATTTAGAAAGGGCTTTAGGTCTTCAAGTGCTTTTTTAATAAAGCTCTTCGGCTTTTTCCAGAATTTGATAAAGTTGCTCATGATAGCCTTACAAATTTGCTCTACTTGCTATTCTTTAATGTTTAATAGTCTTTCTTTTTGATCAGTGTTTTCTTCAGGTTGTTTAGGGATTTTTGGGAGACTGGAGCATTTCTGTAAAATTTTTGATGAAAAGTAGCTATGTGTTTTGAAAGTTTTATTTCTGTCTGATTTGGTGAACCTTTTTTCTTTTTCTTGTTGATTATTTTCTTGATAAGTTTGATAATTTTAAAATACTTGATACATTTCAAATCTTTTGTCTTCTGAAGTTGTGATTTGATTAGTGGAATATTACTCTTGGTGGCATTTACCAGAATATAGTTGAAGATGGGCCAGGACTAGCAGGTATCAATAGATAGTTTCAGATCTACCTTCTCCTTAAAGTTTGCTCTTTGTTAATCTGTTGTACTTTTCTAGTCGAATAACTTTGTTTGGCAACTGGAGGCCACCAGTTTATATTCAAACCAATTGAAGATTACTTGTACTTGTTTGTGGTTTGTGTTTATTGATATTAAGTTGAAGGTTTTAGTGTCAAAAACTTTAAATCCCAAATGGTTGGTGCACCAAATTTGATTGATTCTTGACATGCTCATCTGGGTTATATATATGAATTCTTTTTTTTGTTTTACTGCCTTGATAATATCTGTCCAATTATATAAGTAGTTGTATATTTTTCTCTTGGAATTTGTTGTTATAGCATTGATTGCAGGGGTGCCAGATAGATACAGTGTGTAACAAAACTTTTTGGAATTTTTTATTTATTCATTACTCAAAAACTACTGCATAGAAATTAATAA
>CAJVPV010002517.1:0-12980 GCA_910591835.1 Acaulospora morrowiae
ATTTTATTTTCAATATTAGTCATGTGGTTTCTGTAGGCAAGCTAGCATTAAACTTACTGTATTTACAAATGAGAGATATTGTTTCTTTCATGATGTACTATATATTTTTAATATACAAATCAAATAAAGAAATAATGTTTACCTATTAAAAAAAATAAAATAAATAAAGTTATTTTTTACAAATAAGTTTATAAAACTTTAACTTAAAAAATTTTTAAGTTTGTCTAAGATCAACTTTTATTAAAAAAAATTTTTTTAAATTAAAATTTTTTTTATAATTAAATTTAAATTTTTATTAAATAAATAAAAAGTAAATACTATCAATATATAATATATAATTAAAACTGATACTATATAAATTTTTAGAAAAATATTTTAATTATTTAAAAAAATAAATAAAAAACTTAAATATTATAAAAAAAAATCTTATAATTTAAGAGATATATATAATATATATATAAATAATAAAATTTGTTAAATACTAACTAAATATAATAAAATCTATCTAAAGTTAATAAAAATTTTAAAAATTTTAATAATATAATCAAAGTTATATATATATTTTTTATATAAAAATCTATTAATCAAATTAATTAAATATTTTTTTATTAATAACATAAATAACTTTAAATAAAAAATATACAATAATGATTATATTTTTTTCCTGTCTATTATCACATTTTCTAATTAGAAAATTTTCTTCAAAAGAAAAATCGATCAAGTTCTCTTTCTAAAAACACTCCAAATACCATAAAACAATATCACTGTCAGATATAACAAACTAAGAACATACTAATCAGTACTAACTTATTAATTTATAGATCATAAAGTAAGCAACTTCAGTTTGTCTTCTTTTTGTAAAAGAGGAAGATAAAAACCAAGCTTCTTGATTCACAGTAAGGTCTCAGGAAGCCTGCATCCCTACCACTACTATAGCCAGTTGTGTGCCAGGTTAAATATCTCTTCTAGACATTGTAGAAACTCAAGAGAGACCAGATTTCATCCAATAAATCAGACAACCTCACTACCTTTCTTGAACTAAAAGGATATCAGACTTTCTATTATTTTTACAGAAATAAGAAAAAAATCTTATTGTATATACATCAGTTTATAAAAACCAGAACCAGCTTGCCTCTTCAAAATCAGTATGTCATGAACACATTTTTTGGAAAAGTCAATCTCAATAATAACAAGTAAACAAGTTCAATATGTGTCAAGTAAACAAGAATTACATGCATCAAACTTAACTATAAATAATAAAATATATTAATAAAACATATCCATAAGACGCGTCTACATCAAAACATCCCAGTAACAATTTGTGTCAACATACATAACAACAAATACATCTATACCAGAACATGTCTATACCAAAACACTTTATATATCAAATCTCACCAAATATTATATCTATAAATAATATATGATAACATGTGACAAATCAAACAACCTAACAAGAAACAAACACAATTATGCTATAATCAATTATGCTACATCCAAGCTTTTGATTGTAACATCTCTCCTGTTAACCATTCAAATTACTCAATATGCTACATTAACAATATTGATAGTCCAAACATTCAATAACATACTACACATGACACTCTCTATACTTTTGGACATAGTTTTAATAGAGAGAAGCAAGCAGTGAGTATCGATTATATATCAAGACTCCAAGGCAAAATCATTATTACTAACCCTTCCAATATCTTCACCATTCCATACTTATCAAACTATCCATTCAGATAGTTCATATCCATATCCAACCTAATCAAAAAAACAGAAAATCTTTTTATTATCCAAATAGAATTCTTTTTTAGTCAAGACAAAAAGAGCCTCTCCACTTGGATATCAGTTTACAAAGAAAAACTATTCATATATCTTGATGAATTCATAGAACACCAGAACTTATTTCAATCAATCTTTAAGAAGAATGATGGCCTTAGAAATTCTATCTTTCAAATGGTCCTTAAAAAAGAATGAAATTATTTCAAACACATTCTATAGAATAGAATAAAAATTAATAGAAACACTTCAGAAGACAAAAAAACCTATACTTTTAAAAATACTCACTCACTATCCTAATTTTCAATCTATATTCATATTCACAACCACCTCATTAGAAAATCTCCCAACAAAAAACTCAACCACAGAATTACAAATCAAGAATTCTGATCAACAGAGCACAATTAAACCAATTTAAAAAACTTTTAACAGCTAATCAAATATCAATATGACTATAGATAAATCTCTTCTATTGATCATCCATATTAATAAAGACCAACCAATAGTTGTCTACCAAATCTCCTCAATAGAAACACCTAGCAACCAAACTGTATCAACTATCAATCTAAACTTTTCTATACCAAACAACATAGAAATAGATAATATTAACAATATTTATCAATACCAAGAGGAAGAAAGTATTCCTATCTTAAGTTAGTTAGAGAGTCTAGCCAACTCTTTCAATATTATAGTCTCTGTTACTCCTTGTTTCAGTAAAACTTTACCTCAAAACCCATATTCCCAATTCTATCAATAACAGCCAAACAACTAAACATCACTAAAAATTCCATAATCAAAAACAAGTATGATAGAGAAGCACTATGTAAAGAGGGATTAGAGATAGCAAGAGTCAGATTACTTAGATACAAAGAAGATCAACTGCTTCTGTTCACAGATATCGAAGAGTACAATACTTCAAATATGAATTCAGGTAAAACTGACAGTTCTATCTCACAAAACTTTGCTAGTAAATATAATGTAATTATCTGTTGGGTCTCCAAGTTTTTTTCCATCAGAAGCAATCCCAAGGAATTAATCAAACTAATTCTTGACATAGCCAACACTTTTAAAGAACCAGTCAGGCAGAAACCCTATCTAGAAATCTTCATCAAAATAGAAGCCAAAGACAGAAGCTTCTTTATTTTTAACAAGCTCGAAGACCTTAAGAGTACTTATCAAAAGAAATATAAAGCTCTATAATTCAGCTTCCAATCAAACTATAAAAAAAAAACAACATCTCTCAACTCAACTGTAAGATCAAATACAAAATCAGACTCTTCCTAAATGCAAGCATCTTTATAACAGATTTATACTATATCAAAATTAGTGATTTGGGATTCAGACTGCTTTCTCAAATTTTGAAATATGAGTGTAATCTCTTCTATTATCCTAAAAACAACAAAAAGTTGAATTATTTCTTCATTTAACAAAAATGCAAAAAGATATTTACGGAGCTTCTCCCAAATCTTTTCCTAACTCTAGAGGAAGTTTCTCTTTAAATCAAAGCCAAAGTTCTATTTAGAATCCATATTATCAACAAAAATACCATAGCAGAAGTAGTCAGATCTCTGTACTCTTACTTCAAATTCTCTTTTCTTCTAGAAACCTACTTTTCTATACTATCTTCTTTACCTGATAATCCTAAAGACCTCCCAAGAGATCTTTTTTATCACTTTCTAATTAGAAAAGGAAGTGATCTTAAAAATCTGGGCTTCAAAATAAGAAAGATTAAAAGATTTTTCACAGTTCTATTAAGATCCTACAATCCTACTTTGATCTTTCTTCTCTCAAAATTTCACTACCACTTGATCTTGATCAATTGGATCTTGAATTTGAACAATACTTTCCATTGGACATCACAGTTCATGATATAGGTCTAGTAATATGCAGCTTCAGAATTAAATACTACTTCAAGTATCTCCCACCCTATTTTTTCAAACAAAAAAATCCATTAACACACAATTCTTATTCAATTAAGGCATTTTCTTATTACTAAATATACAAATTCCCACAATTAACAAACACGATATCTATTCACTAATTAGTCATCTTAAAAAAGAATTCTTCTTCTTACTTTCTTTAGGCCCCAATGGGTTTTGCTATCAATCTCTCAAACAGATAAACCCAAACTACTAACAAACATTCAAGAAGTAGACTTATCATTTAACCTTGGCCAATTCATTCCAAGGGATAATAAATTAAAACACTTAATTAAAAAACTTTATAATATATATGAATTTCAGAAGATTCCTAATGAATAGTTCCAGGCTTCTCTATTATTATTACCAGAAGATCCTGCAATCATCAACCAAATCCTAAAAGAAAAGGACATCTTTTTAATTAACGTCATCTTTCACAATGATGATCTTCTTTCAATTAATATAATGGAACTATACAAGGTTTTCCTTTTTAACAAACTTTCCAAATCTCTAATTATTAAAGAGACACTCTCAGAACCAGAGTTTACTCTCACTCCCTTCTTATATTAAATTATCCATGTCTATAGACAACAATCCTGTTACTAATTCCTTCTATATCTATATTTCTCTTATATCATCACACCTTAACCTATTCACCATATATCTTAATAAAAACCAACATTTCACTACCAACCTCTCTACTCAATCAGAACTTGTCTCAAATTCAAACAGTACAAAAAACCTTATCACACTTATTACTATCAATACAATGGGTCTCAACAACTCTGCCAAATTAAGAATCCTTACAAATATTATAAGAAAAGGTCAATTATCTTTTGAACAGAAACCAAACTTAAAAAAGAAAACTTATATTTCAAAAATATTAATGATAAATGTTTAATTTATAGAGAATCCATTAACATGGCAAAGAATAGCACTTTATTAATCATTGAAAAGAATCTAGTCTCTTATGTATTTAAGATCTGTAATACTTCAGAATACTGCTTATCTATTATTATAAAATTTAAAGGAAAAACAAATATTCCATTCTTAACCATATATCACCTCCATAATAGAAAGGAAAGGAAAACAGCTGCCAAACAAATCCATCAAGCAACCAAACTCACCATCTGTCACAAACTTCATTACATAATATGGGTAATTTTAACTCATATTTCCAAAACAGCCTATCCATTAATGTTTTAATCTCACTAGCTAAACAACTTATTTACAAATATCTTAACAACTATATAAATATCAGCCAACAATTTGATGACAAGGTATTCATGCATATTACTGCCATTAGCACCTTTTGTATTAACCAAGTATGGGTCTCCAAAAACATTGTTTCTAAAGTTATCTGATATAAAGTAGAAGACTACAATTTAATTCTTACAGACCATCATACAGTTTCAATTAAACTCAACTATTTTGAGTTCAAAAAAACCAAATCCACTTTCAAAATCAGCATCAAAAAAATCTTCAAAGAAAACATAACAGAATTCACAAATAAATTGGACTCATGGACTGGTCTTCTTTCATTAACAAACTGGAAAGACTTCAACAATATCTACAAAGATGCCTTAAACAAGTTTATCAAGAAAGTTCAAACAAGTCCAATACAAAAAGATTACTGTACCAATGTGGAAAAAAAACTAAAAAAACAGATTAGAAGGATTAACAGAACTATGATATATCTCAAAAACCACAAAATGTCTCTTTCTTTTATCCAAGAATTGGATATCTTATATGAAGCATCCAATGGCTATAATAATCTATCACTAAAAGGCCTCCAAAAACTTCTAATTAAGGAAGCTCTTATATAATTCTAGCAAGAACTATTGATCGAATACCAGACAAACTTTGAGAACATAGTTGAAAACTTTTATAGTAAACCCAAAAACTATATCAAAAAAATGCTTGGCTCAATAAAGCCAAAACTAGATCTTTACAAAATTTACAATGACAAAGATCAAATAGAAAATAACGAAGACCTTATACAAAAAATTATTAACAAATATTTCCAAAACATTCTTCAAAGCAGAAACTTCGACTTAGACCAATTTCCAGATTGGCATAAAGATTACTCTATTAAATCAGTCAATCAAGAAATATACAATGAAGTTATCCAACTCTTTGATCAAACAATAATTTAAGACATAATTAACAAACTACTTAAGAACAAAGCCCCAGAAAAATTAGAAGTTAGTTATAATATTATTAAACTAATAAATAAGAAAACAGTTTAATATATGTCTCTTATATTCAATCAGATTCTATCATCTGCATTTATTCCTGAATTTTGAAAATAAACAACCATCACTTTCATCCCCAAAAAGCTTCTCTAGAGTCACAAACTCAACGATACAAGACCCATATCTCTTATTAACTCAGTTAGGAAAGTTTTCACTAGTATAATCAATAAGAGACTAACCAAAATCCTTAAATCAAATAATATTTTATCAGAACTCAACTTTACTGGCCTTCCAAACCAAAGCACAATGAAACCACTAACAATAATCCACTTGTTATAAATGCAACCAACACAAATAACAAAGAATTCTGATTTGCATTACTTGATATAGCGAAAGCTTTTGACTTAGCACCCATCCTGGTTATCAAAAAATCTCTTGAAAGAATCAACTGCCCTACAATTATTATCAACCTAATTATCAATCTTCTCAGCAACAGAAAAGTCTCTATCAATATATCATTTGGAGCAACAGAATCCTTCACAGTAAACAATAGAGTAGAGCAAGGAAAGACACTATCACTTATTATTTGGATAATATTCTACAACCCTCTTGTTACCAGATTAGCCAGCCACAAGCCAATTTAAAGTTATATTGCCCCAATATTCTGGCATACATGGATGATTTAGCTTTTATTACAGATAGCAAACAATTGATAAAAGATCTTTTTTTAACAACAAATCGATTCTTTACAATAAACAACATTACATGCAATAAAGATAAAACTAAAATAATCTCTAATATCAAAATCAAACAGGGTTTTAGTAACTCAATCAAATTCAACAACCACCCAATTCAAGTTTTCAAGCCGCACGAAAGTATTAAATACCTGGAAGTACTTATTTCTCTCAGAAATCTACTCAAGTCCAATAAAAAGGCTCTTAATCAAACTACAAACACAATTCTGAAAGAACTTTTCAAACACAACTGGAAAAGCGAGATTAAACAACAAATTTGTAATTGGGTTATTATGGACAAATTTGAATACTTCCTATCTTTATTATATCTTAACAAGTCCATTCTCAACATATTTCAATTCAAGATCAACAGACTCATCAAATTAGTTTACAAAATCATATCCAGATGCTATAATACAATTTTTATCAACCACAGCAGCTTCAATACAACTCTCCTTGAAGAAAGGTTGAGATCTTCACTGATCAGCAATCTAATATCTAAACTTTTTATGTCAACAACTAGAAAATATATTCAAAACTTTAACCATGATAATTGGATTACATATATAGTCAAGGTTGTGAAAGATTTTAAAATCAAAATCTGTCCAAATAATTGTTCAACTCAGCTTAACAATGCAAAAAACTCTATTGGTATTCTATTCAAAAATTTGCAATTTTTTAACAAAACTATAGCAATTAACAAAGCAAGCATCCTAAACATCAAATTTATCAACCAACTTTTAAAATACAACAATATAGAAAAGCTTTTATGGTTTCAATTCATATCACATACAAAAATAGTACACTATGAACCAGAATCCAAATGGTTCAAACATTTCAACAATTCAAACAATCTTTATAGAACCCATGGTCCAGTATCAAACCCCAGTCCATTATTTTGATACTCACACAATTCAAATTGTGTCATCAAAATACACAAGAGAAGTCAAAGCTTAAATGAAAAGGCAAACCTTAAAAGAAGATACTATTCTGTTGGTCCAAATAACACTTTGTCCAGGTATAATGGTTGTCCAATAGATTTATACTTAGCCAGCTTCTGTACATTGTCATTTACAAGCTTCACAGCATCCTCATTGTGGATAATTTCGAATCCTAACAGCACAAGCAAACATTGACTATACAACATAATCAGTGAACTATCACACTATAGCAAGAAGAGAACATTTTTCAATTTATTGATAACTTTTTTATCTCCAGTCCTATATCAGTACTTCAAAGAATTGGTTTTTGTCAACAGTACCATTTTCAACTTAATCAAAACAAGATCTTCATGAACAGTACAAAAATAATACTAACCAGTTCAGAACATCCACTAGAAGACTTCCTTCATATAATAATGGATATCTTATACTGGTGCCCATCAAACTGTACTATAGAAATAAGAAGCAACAAGAAAATTCTCCAAGAAGTCTCTGATTTTTCAAGAAGAATGACAAAAACCAACTTTTTCCCAATATTGCTAAAATTAACAAATTAATACAAGACAAATCAATCCAATATAGATATATCAATTCCAAATCCAATCCAAGATTTGATGACACTCTCCAATAGTTTAATTCATTACTTTTTTTTCTGAAAGTCTATTAATCAATAACCCACAACTAGGCAGTAGCATCAGATGGTGCAAAAAAATCCTAAGCATTATCAAAACCTATATAATCTGTAAAAGGTTCTCAGTTCTTAAAACATTCAGATACATCCACAAACCCCAAGATCTCAAAATTATTAACAAATCGAACAAAAGAATAAAAAGCTTCAGAGCCAACAAATATAATGATCTCATCACCTTCAGAATCAAATTGCTTTCAGGAATCCTTTTCATTAGAGAAAATCTTTACATATTATATTTAGAAAAATATCCTGATTCATATTGTCCCCAGTATAGCTTACACACTGAGGATATCCAACATATTTTCAAATTCCTATCAGTATCAGAAGATATCAACCAACTTATCATTACCATCAACAATATTCTCCATCCTGACAGCAACCACAAGCCTATTTCACATGCTTAGAAACTAGCAGAGCTGGCATGTGATATCACAGACAACATCTTCTCTACAACTAATTTCTCCAATTGGGTTGAAGCTTCAACTGAGACTTTAGCTTATCTATACAAGTCAATTTGGACACCCCACTGTGTCACAGCAAACACCTCTCCTCTTACTGGCATCAAATGGGACAATAACCTTTATAATGACATAACAAAACAAACCACCAAAAACCTAGCCAAAACTAAATCACCCAATAACAACTCCATATCAACATCAACTATTATAGATATAGCTGACTTATACATCCAAAGTGAATTCAACTTCACTAAATACATTTTCAAATTAATTTCAATGTTTTTTAACTTTCTTCTATCCAATACTAAATAGATGATTATAGCTGCTCAGAGCTGCTTGTTGAAATATATTGTTTTGAAAATTTCTTTTCAATATTAGTCTAGTGGTTACTGTAGGCAAGTTAGTATTTAACTCATTGTATTAATACATATAAGAGATGTTGTTTTTTTCACAATATATATTTATTATTATACAAATAAATAAAGAAATAATATTTATTCATGAGTATATCAGCCTCCACATTATTTATTTCTTTTAACCCCTTCAACAGATTCAAATATCGCTTGCTCAATATAATCGATGAAGTTGTCAACTCACCTCCTAACAACGAACATATCCTTCAAGAAGTTAATATTTCTATCAATTATCCTCCCCAATCACTGCTATAAGATCTCGGCCTGCAGCAACACTACCATATTCAATCATACAAAAGTAACTTATTTATAAATGAAATTAAAATAAGACTACTCAACTTCTGCTTACCACCAGGCAATATTCTACTGGCAATCTTTGATATCATTCAAGGAATTCCAGCTCACACCACTATCGAAATCAGAAGCAACAAAAAAATTCTTTAATCAATATCCGAATACCCAAGAAGAATGGTCAAAATCAACTTTTTCTCACTATTCCAGAGAATAAATTGAAATATACAACAAAAATCCATAGAGATTATATATACCAAACCTAAATCCAGACCAATATCAACCAGAACCATTCAATGGAACAATCTCCCACTACACTTTTCTGAAAATTCTTTAATCAACAACACTTGCCTAGACAGTAGCGTCAAATGGTGCAAGAAAATTTTCAGTATCACCAGAGACTATATGATATGTGAAAGCTCCTCAGTTGTCCAAACATTTGGACGAACACATACCCCGCACAGTCTAAAAGTCATCAATCAGTCCAACAAAAACATCAAAAAATTTCACAACAACAAGTACAGCACCCTAGTAGCCTTTAGAGTCAAACTGCTCTCGGGAACTCTCCCAACTCGCCTCATACTCCATCAACTATATCCTAACCAATATCCAGACACTTTATGTCCACGATGCGAGCTCCGCACTAAAGACATTCAATATATTTTCAAATGTTCAGAAGCACTACAAGCAACAGAACAAATCAAACACTTCATCCAGACAATAATCATGAACCAATCTCTCATATATGGCAAGCTGTTGAATTGTCATGTGGAATCACAGACAAAATCTTCTCCACCTCAATCTCTACCAACTGGATCAAGGCAGCAACAGAATCTTTAACCCTGTTGCATGACCTAATTTGGAAACCACATTGCTCCACAGCCAACACTTCACCTCTTACTGAAATCAAGTGGAACCATGTGAAATCGCATAATTCAATCAACTCTATCAATTCAGAAGCCAAAAAAACCCCACAAACCAAAGATAACTCCAACAACCCGCAAGAAAACATTATCATTGACCTACCTTTTATTGTTGCTAATTCATTCATCCAATCTAAATATAACTACTCCAAATGTATTTATAGCTTAACAACTCTATCTGCTAATATTAACTCGATTTCCCCCAATGCTGAGTAGGTATTTATAGCTGCTCGGTGCTATCTGGCAAGATATATTGTTTTAAACTTTCTTTTCAATATTAGTCGTATGGTTACTGTAGGCAAGCTAGCATTTAACTTATTGTACCAACACATGAGAGATGTTGTTTCTTTTACAATATATACCATGCTATATACAAATTAAATAAAGAAATGATATTTACCTACAAAAAAAAAATAATAATAAATAAAGAAATAATATTTATTTTTTAAAAAAAAACTCTTTCCCATCTATTACCAAATTCTTAATTAGGAAATACTTTTCAAAAAAGAAAAAACTTATCAAGTTCCTTTATTAAAATACTTTAAACTACAAGAAACTACTATTAATAGGTATAACCTTGCAAGTATATTGATTATATTAATCTTATTAATTCATAGATATTACAAGAAAAATCCCAACAACTTGTTTTCTTCCTGTAAAAGGAGAAGATAAAAACCAAACTTTCTGATTCACAGTAAGGTCTCAGGAAGCCAGCATCCCTATCACCACTATAGCCAGTCGTGTGCCAGGTTAAAAACCTCCTCTAGACACTGTAAAAACTTAAGAAAGGCCAGATTCCATCTGATAAATCAGATAACCTTGTCATCTTTCTTGA
Source organism: Acaulospora morrowiae (assembly GCA_910591835.1). Taxonomy (NCBI): domain Eukaryota; kingdom Fungi; phylum Glomeromycota; class Glomeromycetes; order Diversisporales; family Acaulosporaceae; genus Acaulospora; species Acaulospora morrowiae. The sequence goes on from CAJVPV010002517.1 coordinate 11,186, forward strand.
GCTAGAAGGATGTCAGACTTTCCAACACTATACAAAGAAAAGGAAAAACTTATTATACATACTTTCAGATCATAAAAACCAAAACTAGCTTACCTCTCCAAAACTAGTGTGTTATGAACACGTAGTCAAAAAGAAGCAATCAACAAGTAAACAACACATACTTATTAACAAAACATGTTGACATGTGTCATCACCAAGTATACATCAATAATATTCCATCATGTTAACAATAAAACATATCAACAATAGACCGCGTCAATTTCAACTACAACAATATCAGCCAGACAATCTCATACTTTATTAACAAATAAACAGTCACATGTAAACAGCCACATGTTTCAAAAGAACAGTAAACAATAATACCAATATTAAATATTTACGTGGCCCAACATGAAACAAACAATTATAACCAATTAAAACCCAATCACAATATCTGATAACAATTCAAGCTTTCAGACAACTACAACAGATCTGAATGGCAACATTCTTTTAGATATTATTCTTGTGGAAAGAACAAATCACTATGTGTCAATAATCTATTTAAATCAAAAAAAAGAATATTATTCTTACAGAACCCTCCAGAACCCTAACAATTTCTTCTCTTAGCAACCATCCCTTCAAATAACTCATTCCTATCACAAATCTTATTAGACCAGAGTCCCCAACTCTCTCAATCTTCCAAATAGAATTCATAATGTCAAAGAATGACAATAGTCTCTACACACAGGTTTTAACATCAAAGAGAAATCCATTCAGCTGCTAGACGAATTTCTAGACTTTCACAACTCACTTCAAAAAGTCTTCATAGAAAACAGTCAATTAAAAAACCAAGTTTTGCAAAAAGTCATGGCGAAAGAATGGAATTACTCCAAACATATCCCCTGGAATATAATCCAAATCAACAAAACCCTATCCAAAAAGCCCAAAACATTTTCCCTTACAAGAACATATCAATTGGGAAGCACTATCCACTCGGATGCAACTAGTATATCCTTTTCTAGCAAAGCTTCAAAGTTGTCAAATTCTTATATAAAACCGCAAGACAACTTCCTAGCTATCAATAAAACCATACAAACAAATATTATGACTGCCCAATTATATTCCAACTCACATCAAATCAATATCCAATCAAATTCCACAGATCATCCACCAATCACAAACAGTTTTCCATCAAAGAATAATACAAGGATGAGTCATCCATGTCTATAGACTTGAACTTTTCCATCCCAAAAGACATAGACATGGGAAACACCATAGGCTCATACATATACCAGGAAAAGAAAAATAACCACAACAATCTTCTATTAAACACTTCTGTTATGTTACAATTAACAACAATCCCTGGTCAACATAAATCAAGCCTCACATTTTCACAGTCCCCTTCATATATTCTTAAGAGTACCCAACCTTTCAGACAACAACGGGAGTAAGAATGTTCAGTAAAAAGAGACACCTATAAAGGAAAATTGAATATAGCATATAAGAGACTCTGGACATATGAAGAAGATCTCATTTTAAAACACTCAGGAATAGAAGATTATGACTAGGGTTCCGATCGGTTTTGGTAAAAACCGATACTGATCTTTTGGTTTTGGTTTCGATACTAATTTTTATATAAAAATACCGAACTGAAAATTTCAATATTGTACCGATCGGTTTCGGTACTGTATTGATTGATATCGGTATTTACCGAAATTTATATTTATAGTATATTAAATAAATTGCAATTTTTATTTTATTATATTATTGAAATAAAACAATATATATAAATATATTTAATGATTTAATTATAAAA
>CAJVPV010002518.1:0-12980 GCA_910591835.1 Acaulospora morrowiae
ATAAATAAAAATAAAATAATATTATTTTTTTATAATGAATTTTGAGTAAATTCAAAATTTAAAAATTCATTATAACCAGTATTTTATTATAGCTTCATTATAAATAGGTTTGTTATATTCAGATTTGACTATATAATTATCTTTTCATAATAGATTTTATTATCTGTTATATAGTTACATAATTCTTCAAAATTTATTTTAATCTATATATTACTAAATCATAAAGTGTTATAATATTTATTAGATGTTTAGACAATTTCATTATTTTCTATTATAACTATTCTAATATTCAAATAATTAAAATATAATTTTAAAATACTTTCAAGGTTTTCAAATTCTCATTTATGATTTTTATTGTTTTTTGAAAGAATTTGAAATATTTCATTTATCAAATTATTTAAATTTTTTGATTTAAATTTCCATAGTTTATTTGAAAATATAAATACTTTTGAAATAATTGTTCCTTTTTTAGAACTTTATATGATTTTATTAATTATTATTTTTTTTCGATTTTAAAAATATATAATATTGTTAGATATTTCAAAAGTTTGTTAATTAATTTGTATACTTATGTTTTGCATTAGTTGTTCTTCAATATTTTTATTATTATTTAAATAATAAGGTTGTTTAATATATTTCTTATGGAGACTTTTGTAGGTTTCTGAAATAAATTCATTAATTATTTTATACTTTTGAATAGATGAAATTATATAATATATTTATAAATATAATTTTGGAAGTTTTAGTTATGAAATTAAAAATCTTTTAAATATTTTTATAAATCTTTATGCCCATATATTTATAAACTTCTATAATAAAATATATTTTAAGTATTTTATAATATAATTAAATAAACAATTATTTTATATTTCAAATTTTTTAAAATCACTTTTGGAAAACTTCTTATATCTACTAATTATATATATTTTATTATATTCTCAATAAATTATTGGCAATTTATTAATATCTGTATTCTATATACTTTTGTCACATATATTATTTATTACAAAAATTATAACTTTCATTAGATTTTTATATTTATTTGCAATTAATTTTGCAATAGATTGAATATTATGTGAAAAAAATTTTAATTCCAGAAATCTTGGAATTTGTGCAAGTCTTTAATTTATTTTATTCAAAAGTGAAAGGTTATGAAAGTCCTTTAATAATTCTCATGCATATTCAATTTGATATTAAAAAAGATTCAAATCAAGATAATGCATTATATTAGGTACAGTTGCTTTATATATATTCATTTTGTTATAAATTAATAAAATTTTATTTAATTTTATAATATATAAATCAATTATAAAAAGTATAAAAATTTATGAAATACTTTAAAAAAAATTATTAATATTTTCTATTGATATTGATTTTGTTAAATTTAATTGAAATATTTTTTTTATTTTTTTATGATTTCAAGATATTATATTTTTTTTTGATAAATTTATTTCTGCAAGATTTTCTCTTGTAACTAAGCAAAAATGATAAGAATTATTTAAATTACTTGATTTATAAGTTAAACAAAAGGTTGCAGCTTCAGACTAATCAGATATAATTATTAATATTTTTGAAATAAATTAAATATTTTTGCCTTCAATTAAATAGTTAATTCTGTTTTTTGCTGAAATTAATGACTCAAATAATATCTTTAAACATTTGTAAAAGATTTTGCATACAATTTTTTTTAAAATTTTGTGATTGTTTTTAGTTATATTTTCTGATTTAATTATTGGCAAATATTCTAATAGTTGTTTTGCATCTGATTTATTGCATCTTCAAGTTAGTATATTAATATTTTTTTATTGAGATCCAGGATAATTTGTTTTTATTTTTTTTACTTTACTTACTTTTGTGGGCTAAACTACTTGTGATTTTTAGATTTATACAATAATGAAGTTTTCAAGGCCAATAACACTTTTCATCGATATTCAATGTGATGAGAATAACCGTTAAATCTTTAAATCTGAAGCTAAACTTTATATTTTAAATAATTATTAACATGTATAAAATTTCATAATATATTAAATAAATAAAGAGCAAAATATAAACTTAAAATCATACAAATATTTTAATTATAAACAATTAACCATTATTCCTAATGTTTTAAACACAATACTATCTTGACCAATAACAAAGACCTAATGCTAATATAAATAAACGAATTTGTATGCTAAACACTTACGAATTAGCGGTCGACCTTGCAAATTTGTAAAAGAACTTGATAAGTTTAATAGTATATTTGACATTACGTAAACTAACACTGTATGGTTCTACTTCTTGAATAAATTGTTGCAAGGCAAATAATCATTTTGCAAGAATCAGATCATCCATCTCCTTTAATTACGTTTTTCGAATATACCACTATTCACTATCACAAGAATTCGATTGAGAAGTAGTCTTACTTCATATACAAGGTTGCTTTGCTCTTCAAATTTTTTAATTTCTAGACCAGCTACACTGACACTCCTCATTCGCAAATGGTAATGGATGCATACAGAATATTCAGATATTATGGTAAATCAATCTCTCATGATATATTCAATGAGTTATTAGGTCTATTAGGAGACTAATGTTATTACATATTTTTTCTTTGTCAAATATATCCAGTTTTTCCCCTCCTAGCATTTTGCTGATCTTCGGTCATGAATTGCGAAATGTCATTCTTTTTGATACCCACATGAAGATTGAAGGCAAAAAATCGAATCTCAATCACACAGGCTAGAAATCCGATCAGACTTGTCAAAATTAGAATTGAGTTGGTAATATTTTTTTAAATAAACATAGTAATACATTGTAATTATTACCTTTCTTTATTTGACCACTCAACAAATAACAACAGGTATATTTGCCTGCACTCTCAGCAAAATAGATACCATCTTCAACATTTTAGAAATCTTATGAGATCGATCAATTACAGGTTTAAGTATTGCCATCTTTACTGGATGCAAAGTATCTTGACAGAAGCAGAAATTAAACCATGTGCTGGCACAGATTTATTGTTTATTCCATTGCGTCCTCAGCTGCACCTTTCTGGGCAGCAATTTCACCACGATGAATTCACTCTTCTCGGGTTCTTTAAGAATCCATTCAAATCCTTGCTTGCAAATTTCATGTTCAATACTTTGTTGCTTAGTGTTGTCTGTTCCAGCTTTGGCAAGTTTTGTATACCATAAAATTAACTCCCTATTTCTTGTCGATGTATTGATCAGACCAAATTTGTCATTATCAAAAAGATTCAATAATTTATTTTTGCAGTCACAAGTATTTCTGTCTGATTCAAGTATTTGCATGGTATTCGCTATCTTTTCTTGTGCGGTGTTTGGATCTGGATAGTAATATAATATTAGATGCTAAAGCCAGAACATATTACTATTGTGCAGAGATTTTTTTGTACAAGTGACCTTTGATTTGGCAGTATCTGGACCAATAGCAGTTCAGAACCCTTCGTTTTCTTCACCTATCTTTTTCATCCTCAACTTGATCAACGTCTAATACAACTGTTTTCAATGCTTCTACACAACTTTCATCATTATCTTCCTCCTCGGACTCAACTTCATATTTTTCAAATTCTTCTTCCTCTTTATCAAATACTAAAGCAACTTCAAGTTCATCAATCTTGCCTAAAAATCTATCCTAATTCATGACATTCCCAGGATAATAATCTGTTATCTTTATTTCCAAATTCATTGGCTATGCAAATCTATCCGTTACAATGATAAAGATGACCGTTTCAATCTCATCAAAATTCTTGAGTATATATTTTTTTAAAAATTTGCAGAATGTCGTCTGCAGTCCTTCAAATTATATCTTGAGTTTGATCACTGAGGTTTTCGTAAATGAATGCTAAGGTCACTCAAATCTCCTTTGTTCATGCTCTGTAAATTAACTATTAAAATATTCAGTAGCCAATATCCATAAGCTTTATTTAATACACTAAAGAAATAATTGTATTTAATAAAAATATAAAGGGAAAACAAGTCGAAAGAAAAAAAGGGTAATGTAATAGGAACCTCTCCTCTTTTCTTCATCTCCTTTTCTCCTCGCTTTCTTCTTTTTGCTTGTAAATCATTACAGTGTCCCTTAGTGATCTGATACCAAAATCTTTCGAGTTGATTTTCCCTATGACGATTCTGACTCACCAGAAGATTCATTACCTCAACACAGTTAATTATTATTGATTTGCTTGTAGAAAGGATTAAATTTAGAAGCGTATAAGTTAGTACCAATATAAAAAGAGAGAAAGAAATAAACTCATCGCATTGCTTGATTATTCAATATACTTGTAATTTTGTTACCGCAGCTAATAGAAAAATCAAAAATTAGAAATTACCAAACATACAGTATAACCCGAATCTGACCCGAACTCAACCCAACAATCTTCGGGTTGATGATCGACCCAACCCAAACCCGAATTACTATCAAATGAGTCACATCAGGTTAAAACCGAACCCGACCCGAACCGACTCATTCGGTGCAGTGATTTTTTTCCCAAAATAAAAGACATGAGGGGTGTTCTCCTTACCTTATGTATGCAACACCCCAACGGCATTCTTGCGTCACCCATGCGTCAACTGTGCAGCACTCTTGCAGATAAATTTGTAGTGAAATTTCCGTACTTATTATATTTTAGGTGATCAGATTTTATTCCTGCTTATATTTCGGAAAACAAAAGTTCGATCAACAATAAAGTCACATGTTTGCATTTATATAGGAGTTTTCATGATCTGGAAATTTCACGCCTGTATGGTATGCTGCACAGGTGGGTGACGCATACATGAGATACCATTATTAAGCAGAGTTTAAGTTATTATTTTGGGGTGCAGAAAATGCTCCCCGTGCAAGTGAAATTTCCGAATTATATATGCGTACATAATCGACTCAAAAATTTTAATAGTAACTTTTGCTTAATAAAAATTAATAATTTCACCCGAAAGCACACCTGCACAGGTGCTGCACGGGGAGCATTTTTCTGCACCCCAAAATAGTTACTTAAACTTTGCTTCATTATAAATAGTTAAGTTATGTTCTCATATAATCAAAGGACAGGCAAAACTTACGAACTTGTTTAATCTTTGATTAAATTAAAGTGATTCTTAAAGTTTTTATATTCTTAAACTTATGACTAATATAGCATATATAAGAGTGTGTGAGTGTTTTTTGTGTTTTGTTTTGTGAAAAATACCATTTTTATTTATTATACATGAAATTTACAATATAAAATTAATCTAAAAATTATTTTAAATATTAAAAAAATCTTATATTTAATTATTCAAACCATGAAAACTTAATTGTTTTATATAAAAATTAAATTTTTTTTTTTACGTCTTAAAAAAATTTTTTTATTTATAATCTGAAACTTTAGATAAAAATATTTAGGTAGAATTTTTAAGATTTCTAATGATTTCTAATGAATAATAAAATAAAATATAAATTCAAAAATTCAAAAAAAAATCATTAATCACACTGTATAAACAGTATATAAGGCATTATATGAAAGGGTGAGACGGTTTTCTGATACAGTACTCGCCTAAATAATAAATTTCAACAATATTTCAAATCATACAATTTATTTTTTGTTAAATAGCATTCATACGAGAAAGGCAAATTTAGCACAACATAAAATATCTCTTTAACGATGATATAAAACTAGGCAATTCAATTTCGCTAAGAGTAATTAAGACATGGTGATGATCTCATAGTATCAACTTTAACACATTCTAGTCCTCTTTGCCTTCTCCGGAGTTGACATGCAATTAGACAACCGGTGCTGACTTATGTTTCGACGTCTCTTTCGGGTTCCAGCATTTACTAATGAGTCAGTGGTTGGTTCTTTTGATTTTATTGCTTTTAAAGTTTCTTTGACCGCCGCCTAATATTTATAAAATAGTTACAATTTACAATTATAGTGATCACAGTACAATAAAAAGCGCGATCCTGACGAACCTTTAAATTCAGAACAGATGCAAGAATTGTAAGAGCGGATGAAAAATTTTCTGGCGTATCTGGCACCTCCATTATTTCACCACGTCGAATTCTGCAAACATAGCCTTTTGGATTATCAAGATAGACCATCATTAACATTAAACCTAAAAATTAAGGCATTATTAGTTCATTATTTTGGCTTTTGCAGGGGTAAATATATTAATGTATAAGGTATACCTGTGTGAATGATTCCAACGGTTTGTATTCTTGTACATTTTTCCCTACTCCAATCTACCTTACCCATTAACCTTACTAACATGTCCTTAAGAACTTTAGGCAGTTTTAATCCCGCTTCCTTGAGAAATTTTGTTCCGTGATCATCCGTCCAAACTTTCCCTGCTTCTCCAGCTCCAAACTCAAGTTTATCACCGTTAGTGATGGACCTCAGGATCCAATCGCTTCTGTGACCTATTTTTCGTCTCTCCGAGAACTTTCTTTTCGCATTTTTTCTTGATGTTGTTGCCAAACTCGTACTTTCACTCCTTGATGTTAAACCAAATCTTAATATTTATCAAATAAAAAAATATGTTATTTTTTAAATTACCTGACAACAGATATAACATTTAAATCTCCGAAAGCATGATCGAAAATCGCATTCCATATGTGGCAATTGAACCAAGCTTCAAGCTTCATATCTTTAATATTTCCATATTCGATCTCTCTAACCCTAAAAGAAAAAATTTAATAGTCATACTGATGCCAAATAGCATCCACATAAATTATTCAATAATCAACAAATAATACTTACAATGTATATAGAGCGTATATTACGTAATCCTTATCATGATGATCTTCGTGATGATGATTTTTACCGAACATCATCTCTTTCAGGGTTTCTCTAATATCAATTAGACTCTCCTACAATAGTAAAAAGATTGATTATTTCAAACATATAGTTTTTCCAATAACGTGTAAATAAATTATTACCTTCCCATTAAACTCGTGCAGAAATTCAGTAATTTCATCTGAGAGCTTGGGTACTTGAGGGATAGTAGTACAATTAATTTCTTCAATCTCTTCTTCACTGAAGTGGTCAGATACTGCCTCATCATCAGTGTCAATTATAAATGAATGAACGGAACTAGAAAAAAAACCACGATTCAGTACAATTATTCCTATATTATCATAATCTCATGAGTAAAAACTAACTGTTCGAACTCCAAATCGTTTCCCAGTTTAAGCAATTCCTCTTCGACTATTCTCCCAGACGAAAGCTTCCACATATTTTCTTTGCTCATTTCATTATATGCTTTTAAAATCTCCTTTCGATTTTTCTCTTTCATTCTAAATGGTCCCTTCTAAACGACAAATGCATAAATTCTCATCAATTTACATTAAAAACCAATGAATATCACAATGAAGATTACTTTGTTTCGATCTTTATCTGCTTCATCACTTGAATCCTTCGGATTTTCTTGCTCATCAATCGATTTCTTCAAAAGAGATATCGGTGAGAATAATAAAAATTTGCAACCATCAATACTTGTCAAATATAAAGTTCCTCATCTTAATTCCTACCTCCTTAGTTTTGCAAGTCAGTTCTACTAATACTTGAACATCTCTTTCTTCTTGGACTTCAATTTCGTCCCAGAAATCTTTGACGTCTGGTTTATAGTAGTGTTTCTAAAGAAAGGAGAAAATGTATTTAAAGGTCTGGCAATTCACGAGGGAATACTTTAGCATAGCAAATCACGACAGGCCATAACAGTCCCGTGGATAGAGTGGCAAGCATAAATGCCCTCCCTGTTGAAGTCCATACACCACAAGAATATGTAAAGGGAGCCGTGATTATCTCTTATATCGTGGAAGCTGAACATCTTATTCAACTAGATGGAATCCTAATACTGCTCGTGATTGCATTATTTTTATAGGTAAATAATAAATCATAATACTTACCGAAAATTTGGCGAGAAATCTCAGCGCACCTTCCCGAATTTCCTTCTCGCCTTCTCGAGATAAACGCTCGAGTGATTTTTTGAGTCGAAATGACTCTTTTGCAAAGATTTTGTTGAAATCGTCTTGGCAATAGCGGAATTCGTAAAAGCCTAGGAAGCTCCATTTATTCACGGGAGTCGCAACAAAATAGTCGTCATCTAAATCAAACATCATGGGTGATAAAATAAAGAAAGGTAAAGGAAAGTAAATTTTTTTGAGATCTAGGGTTATATATATACTTCTTTAAGGATATACTTCCGTATACTTGTTTATATTTTTTTAAGGTTACATATTGTATATACTTCTGTGTACTTGTTTATATTTTTTTAAGGTTACATATTGTATGTACCTCTGTATACTTGTTTATATTCTTATTATACTTTATAAAAGTTAATTGCATCTTTTGATATATATATATTTGTTTATATTTTTTAAGGTTACATATTGTATATACTTCTGTATACTTGTTTATATTTTTTTAAGGTTACTGTATATTGTATATACCTCTGTATACTTGTTTATATTCTTATAAAAGTTAATTGCATCAAGAGTTTCGGGATATTTTTTGATATATATATATTTGTTTATATTTTTTTAAGGTTACATATTGTATATACTTCTGTATACTTGTTTATATTCCTTTAAGGTTGCATATTGTATATACTTCTGTATACTTGTTTATATTCTTATATTATACTTATAAAAGTTAATTGCATCAAGAGTTTCGCGAAATAATATACTGATACCAAAATTTAAAGACCTACTAATTCTTACTTTAATAGATATTAAATTATTTGCATATATTAATATTTTAGCTTGCAATTAGTAATTAATTCAGTTTGATATAAGTCCTTATTGATTTTATAATTAATTATAAGTATATTGTGTATTGGTTTTATTAGAATTTATAAAAGACTTTTTTTAATATAATAATAAGATTTGTTTTTTTTATAAATTAATGTATATATAAGTTATCGATAAAATAAATAAATTATAAAGTTTAATATTTGAATAAATTATATAATAATGTAAAATAAATCATAGAAAAATAATGATAAAAAATAATAAAAGATAATAAAAGAAATAGTAAATAATAAAATCAATAATTTATATTATTAATACTTTATTAAACTATATTCAAAATAATAAACAGATGTAATTTTATATTAGTACAAGTTTACGGATTTATAAATTAATAAAACTAGATAAATTTAATCTACTGTATTATATTCTTTTTTATTTAAAAAATAATATATATTTTTTTTAAATTCTTTTTTTTTTATAATATATCAATTAAACATTTTATAAGTTTTTATATAAATTATAAATATTTTAAAAATATTAAATTTTTATACAAAATTTTCTTATTAAGAATAAATAAGTTAATATTTTTTTTTGCCTCTGATCAGATTGCAATTCACTGTGTTTATTAATTTTTCATAAAAATAAAACAATAATATATTGAATCATAAGACTTTTATACTAAAGCTAAACTATATATAATGCAGAACACCTATTAACAAGTTATTTTTAGATTTGTATATGATCCTTGAATCCTTAATACCAAAACTACTGTGTTGCCCACATAATTTAGTTATTTTCTAACTATTTTATTACAAGAAAGTTGATTTATTAAGCTATTACTACATGATATTAGACTTTTCAAATATTAGCTTTCTAAGTGTGATCATAAGAAATAATAAAATTGCTTATTTTTCAAAATTACTCTTTGATCTTGAGAAAAATTATAGCTAGCTTATATTCAAACTGTGACCTCAACATGAACCTATAATTCTAAGAAATAAAAAATTTTTATTTTTTAAAAAAATAAAGGAGAAGAAAGAAAGTAGATAAAAAGTTTGTTCTAGTAAATAAAAATCTTTAAAGATTTGAATAGAAAAGAAACCAGTTCAAGAAAAAAGGGGAAAGATACCAAACCACTTCTATTCAAGAGAATATCATGACATCTTGCTCTTCTGCTTTCTACAATTACATCATTATTATTATATTATATATGACAGGAACATGTAAAAAGTATATGTCTTGTTTACTTTTCTGTTACATATTGATCAGCCAATTCAAAATCTTGATCAATTACCAATTGTAAATTCTAGTATAACAAAAAATTTAAGGTCAAACTGAAATAGTCAAAATTTTCCAAAAATATTTAAAAATTTATTAATATACTTGAGAAGGTTACTATAAACGTATAATTAGTAAAAAAGATTATATGTCTATACAACAAACCAAAATACTAGCTTATTCATTATCTCTAATAAAAGATATTTACTTATGGTAAATCCAAGATTCTTATAGAACTTAAAAAATATATTTATCAATATACTTTTCTAGAATTTCAAACCTTGAAAAAAAATAATAAAGTATATTTTTTTTAACAGGTTTTTTCTTTTCAGTAAGTTGTTTTTGCCATAAACCAAATAAATAAGTTTTGGATGTTTTATTACTGAAATATTCAAAGAGTTTTTTTTTTTTTTATCGCAAACAGGCATTAAATGCGGAACATTTATTAAACATGGTTTATCGTCATTACATTAACAATCTTTAGTTACAGAGTAATTAAATTAATTGTAGCCTATCGCAACTAGTCAATCAGCATGCATTGAGACCAAGTAGGTCTTTACATGTTGAAGGTGTTAAATGGCTAATGCCTATTCAAAACGATGAAACTATAGCTGGAATAAATATTTTTTTATCAGTGTAATTGTTGAAGTTTTCTAGAGTATCTAATATTTTTTGGTAAGTGTTAAGAGTTTGTGAGTTGGTGATAATATTTCTGCTAGGAATATTAGTTTTCTTCCATTTGATGCCTGAGGATGTTGAAGTGGTGGCAGTAGCTAAGCATTGTTTTCAGATTTTGTAAAGAGTTTTGAAAGAATAATTTGAGATTTCTTCTTTTTTTTGGAGGATGTTGAATGGTGGAGCAAATTTGCCTAATGCGAGATTGAGGAAGTATGATCTGTTGAAATTGGTGAAAAGTAGTTGGTTTGCTTCTGTTGAGTTGAGTTTTCCTTTTGAAATGTTGATGGAAATCATTGTCTCAAGCTTGTTTCTTTTTTTCCCTAGGGTTGGCAGGCTTTGGTAACATGTGAAGATATGGGTTAAGTCTTCTGGATGTATGTCACATCGTGATCATAGATTGTCAGTATAGAGTTGAGGGTATCTGTTGTGGAGTTTTTTTCTGGTTGGGAGTTGATCCGCCATTAATTTTGTTCTGAAGGTAGCTAGGGATCTGAATTTGATATTATCGCTTGTTTTGAGCTCTTTGTTAGATTTGATGATTATGTTTAGCTCGGAAAGTAATTTGGGCTTGTGAGTTGCAGACAAACTGAAAAGATATTAAAGAGATTAGTGTAATAATTTATGAATTTGATCCATTGCGTGATGCTCGTCACATAGTTGTAGTTGATTAGGAGTGATGTAGTGTAGTTGATTAGATGTATTGTTGGTATAGGTACTGGATTATTTTGAGGAAAGGTTGTTGGAAACTGATTCTTGTCAAAGACCCAGTTAAGAGTAATTTGTTTAGTGTTAAGTTTATTGTTAATTATTTTGATGAAGTGACTATAAGGCAATTTAACTTGGCAATTTATGTATTTGAGTAGTTTGGTGTTGAGTTTCTGTGCTGAGTAGCATGTAACTGTTGAGAGTGGTATAGCTTCAAGAAATAGTGAGGTTAAAGTTGGCCAAAAAAGAGCTAGAGGATTGGTATTAATTTTGTAGGTAATGGTTTTGAGAGAACTGTAAACAGAGATGTGGTTTTTATTTATGAAGTATATGTTATAGTTAGTGAGTTGTGGGACATGTGGCTGTGAGAGTATAGGTATGGCTACTGCTTGATTGATGGTGGAATTCAGGCTGTCTATTAGTTTTCACAAGTTATTAAGAATGAAAAAGATGTTGTTCCTTTTTGTCGTCCAAATAGATTTAAGTTGATTGATATTAACTGACTTGGTACAGGGTTGGCTAGTGCAATTACATTTAGTAAGTTGTTTTGAGTTCGTGGTTAGGAAATGAGGGCCTGTAATTATCTGCTGAGGGATTGCGTTGAGTCTGGTCTTGATAAGATTAATATTGTTTAAGCTGTCTAAATATGCCCAGAATTGAGATTTGTGATTGGATATGGGTAAGGTGTTTCCAAGAATAGTGTTACTTGATTGGGGTATATTTTTAAATCACAGTGGTATGGGCCCAGGGGAAATGAGACCTCGGTGTATATGTAGTTCTTCCCAGGAGAGTTTGTTATGAGATTTAAATATGTAAGTATTTTGTATTGTTTTGAAATTGGAGTAGTATAATGTAAGGTGATATCTTTATTAATCTTGGTAAGAAGTCTGATGGATTGCTGGTGGTTAGGAATTACGAATAGACAGGGAGAAGGGCAGCTGTTAATGTTATATTTTTTTGCTAATCGAGCCATGGATGTTAACCAAGTTTCTTTAAAATAAGAGGGATCATATATAAGGCATAGCCAAATAGCACATATCACTTGTATAGATTCTATTTCTTTTTTGATGTAAGGAAGAGTTTTTGGGTTTACGAGTCTGGTAATAAGTAGTTTGATGGCAGTGAGGTCCCTTTTGTTTTCAAGTTTAATGATATTGAGTTCTGCCTGTGAGAAAAGAATTTTGTCAGAAATTGTTCGTTCGACACCTAGTTTACTTTTGATTGCTCTATTCATCTTGGATTGGAGAAGATTAAGGTCTGTTGTTGTTAAGTTAGCTACTTGGGCTGCATAATCTAGTTGTGCCAGTATGATCCAGTGGGATGCTTGTCTAGTGATGAATCCATTCCAATCTTTTTGACTTGAGATGGCATTGGTGAAATCATGTATCTTTTCTTTGAGTTTGGCTTTGGTTGGAGTTGATGTTGATTTACTGGAAAGATAGATGCCTAAGTAACGAATTGCTTCATGATGGGGTTTGGCCTTAATTGGTTCATCTTCAACATATAGTTCTTGATTACGGAGTGGGCTTCTGGAGCTGAGATTTGTGATGAGGTCAGTTTTTTTCTTGTTGCATTTGATAGAGTTAAGCTTTAGA
>CAJVPV010002519.1:0-12976 GCA_910591835.1 Acaulospora morrowiae
TCTATGACTACATTCCCTATGCTAATTACTAATGCTATCCTAAATTTCCAGGGTACGCGACGCGATAGTCACAGTACATGACTATACCATGTGACTTTTACCAGGCTAACAATATATATTTATTAATTTTTTATATATTTGATTTTAAACATTCAAATTTAATCCTTACTTAATTAAGTTATATAAAGATAGGATCTTTGGTTTTATTGATAATTGTGTACTAAAACAAGATTTGAAAATAAATGTTATATAAAAAAGAGTTTCTAATCTAACTACAAATATATTCATTTTTTCTAGTATGGCAAACTCTATAATATACTTTTTCCAGATTAGATAATTTAAAAAAAATTAATAACTAAGATAATCTATAAATGTTATAATATATAGAAGTTATATCTTGCTTAATATTTGTATTTCTAGATTTGAAAATTAAAGTCCTCAGATTTGATAATATATGCTAATTATAAAAACAACTTTTGAAACATTTATTAGGAAATATATATTTTTGACTCTAAATATATAATTTGTATTGAGCTACAATTATAAATATAATAAGAATTCAAAAAAGATTAAAATATAATATTAAAAACTTTCTTGACAATTAGAATTTAAGATTAGATAGTTTAAAATTGAAAGCAGAATTTCTATTCCCTTAATTTTTATTGGTATGTAAATCTATCTATAAGATATAAGTTGATATAATCAAATATATAAATTAAATATACTGGTTAACATTAATATAACTAGTAAACTATTTATATATAATATATATATAATTATCATTATAAGGGTAATTATTTTTGAAGACAACAAAAATACTAGATATAATTTTTCGAACCCAACTTTTAAACAATAAATATATAATATAAATTTAAGATCACACCAGAAAATTTCCGGTCTACCTTTGAAAATAATTATTCATAATAATTAATAAAAACTATACATGTAACATATTTAACCTTAAAATATATACATATATATATATTATAGTAATATTAATATATTTTAATTATTAAAAATATATAAAAAAATTTTCTTCAGATCATATCTATTTTGTTAAACATTTTTCTTTTATGATAATTTTAAGCAAGAAAAAATGTTTTACTCTCTTTATTACAAGTGAATCTCAGCACAGGAATTCAAAAACCTTTAAGACAACTGATATAGTGGAATGAGATCTCTAATAAAAGTTTACTCAAGTTTAAAAGTCTTGCTTATCTTTTGATTACATGAGAAAAGACCCATGGCAATTCTTTTTTCTTCAATTTTCTTGTATCCCTTCTTACCCTTATTCTATCATAAAAATTATTTATATCATTAACATTATACTTACTAAACCAAATATTTTTCAAAATACATACTCAAACAAAGTTAGTAAATCTACTGTTTGTTTTAAATTAACTCTCATATACAATATTTTTATAGCAATATTTGCTGTATCATCTCCAACTTCTAAAAATTTCTTACCCAAAAACTGAAATTAATAACCCCTTTCAGATAATCAGCACCATTCTATCATCCAATCAGATTTTGCTTAATTATCAAAGCAAAAAACCAAACAAGCTTAAACCAGTTTTGCACTACAACAACAATTACAAAAGATAAATTAATTTTGGTTACAAATCAAATAAATGCCCAAGATATAATGAAACAGAAAGTTTGGACCACCTAGTATATAAGCATTGACAATACAAAATTACAGAAGAATACAAGTGAATAATAAAAGAAGAGACAAATATGTATCAAAAAAATAACAAAAAGAGAAAAGAAAATATAAAAGCAAAAATATCAATAATCAGCAACTTGGAGTGTACAAGAAATCATATAGTTAAGAAGATTTTGACAAAAAACATAATCCAATACATTTATCAGTATGCAAAAGAGAAAACAAAAAAAGTATATAAAAAAATTATAGAGAAAACAATAAAAGTAATTTATGAACTATAGAAAAAAAAATGCAAAGAAATTATTGAATAGGAAGAGATAAACAATATTAGTAAGGCAGACAAAAAAAAATAAAGATACAAAATACATCAAACAGAAATGATAAGAAATAAAGAAAAAAAAAAAAAACAGCAAACAGCAAACAAAACTTAGCAAGAAAATTGCTGAAAAGATAGATTAAAAATATAAATAAAATGATAAGAAACAATTTCTTTTATTATATACTAGTGATATTAACAATAATAATGTCTTAACATGTTAGTTTCAACTTCTATCCAATAGAAAAAGTTGATAGAAACAGTCAATATCTAAGAAAACCTTGATATAGCTTAGCATATATTTATCAATTAATGTTATAGTATAGTTTTTATACAAAAATGTGTATGGATCTTTTATATATAACTCTTTTCACTAACCCTTTTGCTAACTTAAAAAACAGACATTCTCAAAAAACTTTTTGTCTTTATGATAATAAAGTCTATACATTTTCTTTAACAACACTGGTTTCTTAACCAGTATAGCAAGCAGAAGCTATCACTTGTTTTATTTTTTCTTTTCAAAACACTTTTATTGTTTATTTTGGCAACTAAATACAAGAAACCTACCTAAGAGATCTATAATAAGAACATCTTTCTAGAAAAAAAACTGATAAGAAAAAATAACCTTCAAAGACTTCCAAAAGATTTAAGAATTCAGAAAAACAAGAACAAAAAAGTTTCCAGTCTTTCTATTATCTCTTTGGCTTTTCTCTTCTTTTTTCTGATTTTTCTGGGAAATTTTGCCTACCTTAGTTTGACCCTGAATTTTTGGTTACACCAGATCTCCTGAAAGATAATTGGTTAAGGTCATGGATTAATTGATCACACCAGCCTCAGAAAAAGTAAACAAGACACGTACTCTTCACGTGTTCCCAGTCGTGCAACATCAAACTGATGATGTGATTGGTTTCTGAAAGAGTTGGACAGTTTTTAGTTGAAGGAGTAGTATGGAAGTATTAGGTGAAGTAGAAGTTATAAGTAGAAGAGGAGCAACTCCTTTTTGTTTCCATCTTTTTATTTTTTTTTTCTTTCCTATTCTTTCTTAAGGACAGGAAGTAGCAACAAGGTCTAGGTCCTATCCCAATCTGGTAACAAGTTGAAGTACCAATATTTATTCTGAAAATAGTTGGAAAAAGAAATCTTGAAACTATTCATCAGTTAAGTGAAGCAATAATTCCAAAAGATATGGCTTGGAAAAGCAATTAATAATAGAAAATTAACATCCTTTCTGGTTAGAAGTCTTCAAGTATAAAGTTTCAAGAAATACTTTCTTGGAAGTGCTCTTAAACATTTTTGGATATTGATTACTCCAATGAAAATTAAACAGTTTGTCTAGTTACAGATGGTGAGAAGTGGAAAATCATAAGGGGCTTGGGTTTTAAGTTCATTGAAATAACCTTTTCAATGATAGTTAGAATAGATAATATCTTTTTTTTCTTTTCTTTTTGTCAAAAAATTTTTTTTTTATTTCTTTTTCCTTTTACGTAGTTTTTACAAGAAAAGATAATACAATTTGGATTAATGATTGTGACTATGAAGGTGATCTGCAGGTTTTGATCCTATTAGAAGTTCGGGATCTTCATTTTATTCTTTAGGAAAACAATATATTATCCCTATAAATCGCATTTAAAGACTTCAGCTGTCGACAAGTAAGTTGGATCGAGGAATTTATACTTTGCATATATTCTCGTGTGTATAATGTTTCTTTGTAATTTAATAAATAAATGACATCAACCTGATTGCGGGATTAAAAAAAAATACAAATATATATACAAATATATGTAAATATTGACTTTAATAAAGTTTGTTAAGCAAGATTCAACTAGTTTAAAATAAAATAATAATAATAATAATAAATTAATTTAATTTTAGTTTTTTAAAAAAATTATTTGAAAATTTTAAATAACACAATAAATAATATGATAATAAAATTATATATGAAGATTGTATTAAAACAAATAATAAATATAATAAATTTATTTGAATATATTTTTCAAAAAGTATTTAGTTTAATAAGTATAATAAATAATATTAATGTAAGTAGTTTTTATAATATAGTTAAGATAAGTAGAAATATAAGAGAATAAAAAAAAGAATTGTTATAAGTCATTTCTTATATAACTAAAGGATAAGCAAGATTTTCAAACTTGAATAGACTTTAATTAGAGATTTTATTTTATTCTATTAATTGTTTTATCTTATTTTATTAATAGTTTTGAAAGTTTTTAAGTTTTTAAGCTAAAACTTATTTATAATAAAGAAAGTAAACCATTTTTTTTATTTAAAATTACTATAAAAAATTTTTTACCAAAACAGATATAATTAGAAAAGAGTTATTATTATTATTATTATTTGAAGAGCTAAGTTGCAATATATATATAGATTTTATTGTTAAATCAATTAAGACCACAATTATCTATATATGAACAATTTATTAACTATTGCTAATATTAACTCATGCTACTTGTCCTTTTTACCAGAATACCAACTTACACCAAATAGATGAGTTCATATTCTAGTTTATGCTTATAACTTCCTATTTGTAAATATAAAGTAAGGAAAATTCTGTTCAACAGTAAAAAACTTTTTAGCAGTCTCCTTTTTTGGCTTATAACCTGACTTTCTCTTGTAATTTAATTATTAATTTGGATTGCATCAATATCAAATAAGAAGGTAGAGATCCAATCGAATTTTAGAATCTGCTGATTTAATCTGAAGTACTAGCTGATTGAATATAACTTAAATTAGAATACTAACTAACCTAAATAAAAAGATAATAATATAGAGTCTGCCATTTCAATTGAAATTATAGGCTTATACTAGAGTTAGATTAAAAGCTTTATCTCATGTAACATTTTTTGCTTCAATCTGTTTTTTAGCTTATAATCATTAAAAAAACCAGAGGTTTTATCTTTATATAGCCTAGCTTGATTTGGTAGATGATTTTTAACTGATTGAATATGACATGTATTGGAAGCCAGTCAACTAATTATAAAGGTAATAAATTTTTGTAATCAGGTAGATTTGAATCTTAAACTTTCTTCTGGTGACTTATGAAGTATTACTATTGTGCTATAAACTTATAAGTCTTATTTTTTTTATTTTTTTTATAATATTTAATATAGTATTATATAAAAAATTATTATTACTTTTTTAATAAATTTCAATTTTTTATTTTTCAAATTATATAAGTTATAGTAAATATTAATTTATCAAACAATTTTTTTAAATTATATTAAAAAAATTTTTTAAAATTAAAATTTTATTTAAATAGTTGTATAACAAATCTAATAATTCATAAGAAAATAAATAGAAACAAAAAAAAATTCAATACATATTAATAATTAATAAATAACTTCTTATATTATAATGTTGATTTATATAATTATAGGTATAAAGAAAAATTAATATAAATATATATTTATTAATAAATATTTCAAAATTGTAATTTTTAATTAATACAAATTACTAAATTTAAAATCTTAAAATCCAAGTAAAATACAATTTCAAAATCTTTTAACAGATATTTTAAAGAATTCAATTAATTTAGATTATTAAATATAGAGATAAAATTGTTAAAAGTGAAAAAAAGTAAACAACTTAAAAATTTCCTAAAAAAAAAATTTTTTAGTATAGAAAAAAAGTAAGAAAGAGTTTTTTTAATTTAATAATAAATATATTTTTTAAATACCTTATTGCTTTGTTTATAGAAATATATTTCAACATTAATAAATTTAAAACTGTTAAAAATATGAAAATAAAAAAAATAAAATTTTATAAAAATTTAAAATATTCACTTTTTAAACATCAATTAAATTCTTTATCAACTTTATCAAATATTTTTTTTTAAGAATTTTTTATTATTAAACATATTTTTCAAGTGACAAAAAACCTTGTTATTTATAATTTTATAATAATATGAAATCCAATATAAAAACTTTAATATGTAAGTATGTAAATTACTTTTTATTATTATAAAACATTAATTAAGAATTTTTAAATTCTTTTAATTTTTAATTAATTACCGAAGAAAATAATTATGAAATAATGAAAATGAAAAAATAAAGATTATCAATATTGGAAAAAATAATAATAATTAAATAATTGATAATATTAGTTTAAATAAAAATAATCACAAATTAAATTAACAACAACTATTAATGATTTTAATTTATAGATAAATGAAGATTTATTATTATTAAATTTAAAAGAGTTTCTATTGAATTTTTCAACAAAATACAAACAAAAAAAATACTGAAATATAGTATTAATACTTCTAACAAAAAAATAGAAATTCATATCTCATTAAAAAAAGAAAATTATATATGCTATTATTATTATTTATTTGATTTTTTTTATGTATAATTTTTTCGTTTAATTAAATTTTTTAAAAAACATAATAACTTTATATTAGTATATTTATTTTTAATAAACGTTGTTTAATTTATAATAAAAAATTTGAAATTTTTAAAATTCATTAAATATTTATCTATAGGCAAAAATTTAATTTAATATATATAGAGCAATATTAATTCTGCGAAATGCGTGAAATTTGTTACGTGTCGATCACGTGAACAATATACTGTAATTCGGAAATTTCACTCGAAAGCACTTGCTGCACAGGAAACATTTTTCTGCACCCCAAAATAGCAACTTAAACTCTGCTCTCCACCTCACATTTTGCAGATCTGCCATTCCATTTCATGAACCCTTTATTCCACCTCCTGTTTCACAAACTTAACCATTCTGTCTCATGTTTCACGAACCTACGTTTTGTGAACCATTCATTCTATCTCACCTGTTTCGCGAACCCATTCACTACACCTTACATTTCACAAACCTACCCATTCAACTTCATGTTTTGCATACCTACTCATTCCACCTCATGTTTCACAAGCCTACCTATCCTATTTCACGTTTTGCAAATTTACCAATTTCACTACAGTCATTGACTTCGCTTTATGCTTTACAAAATCATTTACTCCACCTTTATGTTTTGTAAACCTTCCCATTTTAGTTCACGTTTAACGAACCCATTCATTTTATCTCACGTTTCGTAAACCTGCTCACTCCACGTTTTACAATTCATTCACTCTGCCTCGTATTTCACAGACCTATTCATTTCACCTCATGTTTCATTCATCTCACGTTTAAACCCATACATTTTTCGTTACGTTTCACAAACTCGCCTTGTTTTTTTTACAAATTCACTTATTCTATCTTAATATTTATTTATCTTACATTCGATAATATAAAAAACTTTTTATTTTTATTTATATGATACATACAATATATTAATTGACAGATATATTGTATATATGCCATTAAAATATCCGTGAATATAAAACATAAAATTAGGGAATAATTTATTTTGTATATGCGCATATCATATAACTTTAGGGGCCCGAGAATTTCCTGTCTGCCTTCAAAAAGCATTACAATAATATAAAAGGACAATAGCAAAAATAACAGTAACATTATTTTATGATAATGGTAAGCAAATCCATAACCAATAATTTTATAATTAATGTATACCAAGTCAATAAATATCATATTTCATTGTTTTAAACTTTCGTTTTTTTTTTTCCACTTCCACAATGGAACCACTAAAAGTGAATTAAACTATTCTAAATTTATGACAATATAATGGCCTTCACCTTTTTCGAGAAGTATTTATTATCCAAATTGGTAATTGATCATTAGCCAATTTACCCGTAGAAATAACATGATAATTGACGTCAGACTGCATCAAGTGACGCATTTTCTCCGAACCAATAAGCTTAATTTGTATCACATATATTCAGTCGCAACGAAATTCGTGCCAAGAGAAAAAAAAAGCAAAAAAGAAAAAAAGAAAATGTAAAAGGAAAGGGATAAAAGAAAATGAATGAAAAAGGAACAAAAAGAAATGAAAAGGAACGAAAAAAAAAAAAAAAATGCAAAATTGAAAATAAAGAAAAATAAAAAAATTTAATTTCTCTGTATTAAAGAAAATTTACATATTAACAGGAAATGTCGTGAAATAAGTAATAAATTCAGTAAATTTTACCAACCAAACTTTTTGATATCATGCATTCTATATCGAAGAAAGATAACTTTACTTTAGGTATCACAATGCTACTTGGCTCCCTTGAAATGTTATAACTTCTAAACGTAAATATACCGTGTATTAAAAAAAGTCAACCCACACAATGCGCTCAAATTAATTAAATTACTATCCTAGAGGTTTCAAAGTCTGTTCTCACAATTAGATAATACTTTTTTACTCAATTGAGTTAAAAACTCATCATGCGAAGTGCAATCTCCCCCAAAATGGCTATAAATAGAAATAGCAAAAATGTATCCATCATGCATTTAGATCTGGTGCGTGATTAATTAGAAAATCATAAACTTTTTCCGATTTATTGTAATTACGTCGGTGGAAATTGGTCTCCAGAACGAATCGCGTTCAAAGTGTTCAAAAAACGGTACAAGTTTGGAAAAGAAATGTTCTATACCTCGGAAAACATACTCAAATTTATAAAAGTGTTTTGAGGCATCAAGACTAGGCGAAAAATAATAAATACACAAGGTTTCTGTCATTTCAATTTCGATAAATTCGTTTTCTCTACCCATGGATAATCGAAAAGAACTTTACGATTCTATCATTGTTAAAGTACCTTATCCGCCAACAGTCACGGCTGAAGATCTGTTTAATTTGCGGAAGCCTACAAAGAACGGAAAACCTCCATCTAAAGTAAGCAATAGCTTCATGGTTTACCGCGGTGAATTTTATAAGGAATTAAGGAAGACACATCGTGGCATACCACAATACATAGTATCTCGCTTAGCGTCGAATTCATGGAAACTCGAACCCAAAGATGTCAAAGAGAAATATCTTAAAATCGCTCGAGATTTGGATATGCTTTTCTTGGAATCAAATGAAAAAGCGGATGTTCAGTTCCAGCCTTCGCCTTCGCCTTCAACTCTCGTCACCTCGACTCCTGATTTGGCATACTTTCAACATTCAATTTTTCAGGAGATTGAAGACAACCCTGACTTACTATATATTCCGGGAGGGTCACCAATGAAAGAAAATACCGACCGTTCTCAAGATGACATGTGCCCATATTTTATTCCTTCTCCATTTGGAAGTTTTCTCTATCAAGAAGAGATATACAATTCCTGTCAAGAAGCGAACATAGATCATATATACCAAGAAGCGAACGTAGATCATATATACCAAGAAGCGAACATAGATCATATATACCAAGAAGCGAACATAGATCATATATACCAAGAAGCGAACATAGATCATATATATCAAGAAGCGAACATAAATTATATTTGCCAAGAAAACTTGGATTTGTACTCATATTTTGCTGAACATTCTGAACAACTATATTTTGACCTAGGCTTGGGTCATTATTAATATGGGTAATTATTTTTGAAGGCGACGAAAATGCTAGATATGATTTTTTCGGACCCAGCTTTTAATCAATACATATATAATATAAATTTTAGGATCACACCAGAAAATTTCTGGTCCACCTTCGAAAATAATTACCCATATCAATACCTCTTAATAGAAAAAAAAAAACAAGAAAAAAAAAAAAAGAAAAGAAAGAAAGAAATTAAGGAATTAAGGAAAAAATTACGGAAAAAAAAAACAAATAGGAAATAAGATTATAATATAAGCTCATGTACTTTATTAAGTAAACCCAATATTTAAACATGATAAATTCGCAATAAAATTACGCGTTTTTTCGAAATAATAATCTCGTTGAAATGTATGTTCGTTAAAAAAATTTTTTTAAAGGTTAATATACAAGGAGAAAACTTATTGAAAATTGGCGATATTTGACCCTTGGGCCTTTTTCACTTGTCACAGTTAATTATTCTATTCCGAGCTACTTATTTAGTTATTATGTTGAACATCTCTGTCGTATATTGTAACAAAATGCTAAATTTGGCGATGATTTTCAACACAATGTGATCAGAGGTTTCATTGACATGTCACGGACAGCCAGAGATTACAGGGCTTATATAGCACCTATTTATCTGTACTGCACATTTTCAAGTGAAATTTCCGTAATTCATGTGGAATACAGTTCTTTGCTATCTAAAACAATAACTAAATTCTTTCACGTAATGTTATATCTAAAAAAGAATTCTTAGAAGTTTTATTGATTTAATTATACCAGCTACAGTATATTTGATATAATATAATTTTTATACATGTAATATAAAAATATTTAAGTTTATAAAAACACATTAAAAAAAATTATTATTATTATAAAATAATTATTTCATCATATATTTATTATATTGTTTTTTTTTTGTAAATGAATATTATTACTTTATTAATTGTAAAAATATTCAAAGTTTTAAAAAAATATAATAATAAAATATTCTATTATATAATTTATTGATTTTAAGTTTTAACTGGAATTTGATAAAATAAAAATAAAAAATTAACTTTTATGAATTTATAATAATATTAATTCTTGTAATAATAATTAATTAATTAATTATAATTAAATATTATTGAATGATATTATAGATAATTAGATAGTAATTGTAAATATAATAAAATAAGAAAATAATTTGATATTATATATTTTTTAACAAAATTAAAAAATATAAGTTGAACAAATTTATATTTTGTAAATTATTTATTTTTCAAAAAAGATATATACAGTTGAACCTCGTTATACCGAACTTCGTTATACCGAACTTCGTTATACCGAAGGACTAAGTAAAAACCTGCTATACCGAAGATAAGTACAGAAACATTTATAGCAAATTTAACCCGTTATATCGGATTTACTAATTGAACCTCGTTATACCAAATTTCTTGAAATTTTTGCCTTATGGTCCCGACCTATTCGTTATAACGAGATTTGACTGTATTATAAAAAAAAATTTTTTTTAATAATTTTATTATAGTTCTTATAATTTATAAATATTTTATATTATCAAATATTTTTTATTTTTAAAATTTTTTTTTGTATTTTTTATGTTTTTTGTATTTTTTTAAAACTTTTGCTTTTAATATTGTTTCTAACTTTTAATTATTTATATATTTTCTTTTTTTAAATATAAAAAGGATTTTTTATAATTACTGATTTTTATTTTTTTAGGTTTTTTTATAATTATTTATCTTTTTTACTTTGTTTTATTTTATATTATTTATTTATTTTCTAAAAATTTAATAAGTTTTTTAACAGTATTATTTCTATAATAGCAAATTTTTTAATTATAAATTATGTTTGATTAATAATAATTTGATTATTTGATATAAAAATATTTATTTAAAAAAATTTTTTATTAAAATATTAATTATAAATATACAGTATATTGTTATTAAAAAAATTATAGGAAGCCTTAATTAATAACAGTATATTGAGCTAATCAGATATAAAAAGAGGTTATTAAAAAAAAATTTGACTGTTAGTACTAATTATATAAAAACTTGCTTTGCTAAGGGTATAGATTGTTAATTAGCATATTAAAAGTATATAAATTTAAATAATCTTATCTTAAATACTTTATAATATTATTGTTTTATTTATTATTCAAGAAAAATAACCATAAAACTGTTTTCTTGTCTTATTTAACTTTCAAAATTTTATAAATAAAAAATTATAAGTAATATATTTTTATTAAAAGATCACTATAAGTTAATTATATATATATTTTTTTCCTGTAATCAAACAAGTACATACTGTTTATTGAATCTATACAGAAAACAAATAATTTATAATATATTGTATTGTATAAACTATTCTACTGTCTTGAACACTCATCTTTAACTAATATCTTTAGGTGTAACTTTGGAGATGAAAAAGGTTGCTTCCTTTTTGATTTACTTGCTTATGGAGTTTAATCTTAAAAATTATTGCCTACAGTTCATCACTACAGTTCATCTAAGCAAAATCTAGATTACTTTTTATATTCTTAACCATTTCTTTCCTTCTTTAATCCAATCCCAAATTGGAATTTTGTCTTGAGTCTGTGAACTGAGGTCCTTTTCCTTATCTTGTACTGTCTTGAGGCTTGTTTCTTTCTGTTCTTGATCTCTTGGTTTTCTTTTTTTTCTTCTTTTTCCACCAGTATTCTTTTCTTTATGTTTGTATATTTTGGGTTTTCTTCCAGAGTTCTGCAGCTTAACATATCACTATAAGTTAATTATATTATATTAGTATTTGAATTATTAATATGAATAAAATTATTAACCTTTAATTATATTTTTATAATTATACTTATTTATTTTTATTCTTTTATTTTCACCAGAATATTTATTTCTATATTAATATATATAGATAACTGTTTTAACAAATATAATATTTTTTTATATTTATATTATTTTATATAGATAATTGTTTTAATGAATATAATATTTTTTTAATATTTTTTTTTATTTTATATAACTTATAATTATTATGTACTAAAATATTATAACTCAAATATATACATAAAGTTTTCAACTTTATCTAGAAATTAATAAGATTGAACTTTATTTTATTGAATAAATAAATTAACTTTTATTAAAACAAATTATTGTTACTTTTTTTTTTGATCTCATATATCTTAAAACTGTACTAATTTTAATATAGCTTAGAAACTTTAGTATATCATATTGGTTCTTTCAAATAAATGCGTTCTATTACTAGTTTTTTATTTTTACTTTTCTCCTGAAATAGAAATAATATATAAAAATATATACATATACAGTATATAGTATGTAACAAAAATTTTTTGAAATTATTTATTTATTTATTATTTAAAAACCTCTATATAGAAATTAATAAAAAATATATTAAAATAAAATTGAAAATCTAAAAATTTTATTAATATAAAATTAACAATTTATTCTTTCAACTTTTTTTTTCAATTATTATTTTACATCTTTTTTTAATTAATTCTATAAAGAAAAGAATACTGGTGGAAAAAGAAGAAAAAAAAGACAACCAAGAGATGAAGAACAGAAAGAAACAAGCCTCAAGAAAGAA
>CAJVPV010002520.1:0-12963 GCA_910591835.1 Acaulospora morrowiae
AGAAAAACTTGGTGGAATTTTTCCTTCTTGAAGAGATTTCCTAATAAGGAAATTGATGATTGACGGGAAAGAGTTTTGTTATTGTTTTGTTAAGGAAATAAATTTTTTTAATATCTTATAAAATATCAAATATGAAAAAACAATATTAATAAAGAAATTTTACAATTTTAATACAATTCAAATATTAACTTAACAAATAATAATAAACCAATTTAATAATTAAACTAATTGATATAATTTTCAAACTTTTTTCTTAAAATTTTTTTATGCTCTTTTAAGATAAAATAAATTATTAAGAAAACATTATCTCTCCAAGATTAGATAATTATTTTTTTTTCTTGTTCAATGATTTTTTATTAGAAATATATTTAATACAATAAAAAATTGACATGTATAATAATATATTTTAATATTTTAATATTAATTATGTATTAAAATCTTATTTATTAATAAAGATTGTAAAAAATATTTTACTTGGCCATGAAAAAAAAATGAAACTTTTTTTTATATATAATGTTTTTTTAAAAAAATTTTTTTTATAGTAAGAAACAAATATTTTTATTAACTTTTAATATTCAAAAATTATTTATACTTTTTTTATTTTATTACAAGAATCTTAAAAAAACTAAAAAAATATATTAATAAATTAAGATGAAATCTTGGGTTAAGAAAAAGCAAGTTTGAAGACTTGTTTTTTTTTGAATTGTATAAGTAAAAGCTTATAACAGTTGTTTTTTTATAAATTTTTTTTGTAATTTCTCTTATTTTTATTCTATATTTTTTATTAAATAAACAAATTTTTTTAAAGGGATATTTTTTTATTTAAAAAATCAAAATTTATATTAAAATTATTTATACTATTAATTTGAAATATCCACAATATATATAATATCTATTTTTTAATATTACCTAATATATATCATTATATTATAAAATTTTTTTTATTAAAAATCATAATT
The DNA here is from genome assembly GCA_910591835.1 of Acaulospora morrowiae. Taxonomy (NCBI): domain Eukaryota; kingdom Fungi; phylum Glomeromycota; class Glomeromycetes; order Diversisporales; family Acaulosporaceae; genus Acaulospora; species Acaulospora morrowiae. Next base: position 960 of record CAJVPV010002520.1, read on the forward strand.
AGTTTATTCTTATTAATTAATTATTATTTTAAATTTAATTAATTAAATATTATTAAATATTAAAACAAATTGATATTATTATTATACTATATATTAATTAATATAAATAAAATCACTTTTGATAGTAACAATTATAACAAAATTATATTATTGATAATCAAACTAATTATTATATTAACTATCAATTATATTAATATAACAACAACAACAATTTTAATAATAAACAATATTATATATGATTTATTATTTATAATAATATTCAAGAATTTTTTTGAAAAAATAATTAGTCATCTACTTATAGATTTTATAGTTTATTTGATTTGATTTTAATTTTAATTATGGTTATTATTATTATTTTTTAAATTACTTTATATTCAAAAAATCAAAAAGTTTTATAAAATTTTTAGAGTTGATAAATCTAATTATTATTTAGTTTTATTTTAGAATATTAATATTGCTTTTGAATTTTTTTTCAATATTAGTTAAATATTTTTTTATAGACAAGTTAATATTTAACTTGTTGAATACTTTGTATCCAAGAGATATTATTTCTTTTATAATATATATTGTATCTTGTTATATACAATATCAAATAAAGAATATTATTTATTTACTGAAAAAACCTTTTCCCAAAAATGAAAATTCTATTAATAATTTTAAATCTTTTAATTTAATTTAATTTTGTTTTAATTATATTATTGTAAAAAGGTTTTTATTTTTTAAAAGTAAATAAAATAAAATAATTATATATTTTAATATTTTTATTTTGAATTTTAGAAAAAAAAAAATATACTTATTATCATTATTTGTGATTTTAAAATGGACACATTTAATTATTTTTTTAAAACAAATATTAAATTAAAATAGCTCAAGATTGAAAAGTTTCCTTTATATTATTAGAGTTTGTCATATCAGTTTTGAATTGTAAAAATTTTGTAAATAATTATATATTTGTGGCAACTTATAAAGTATTGTTACTGTATTATATACTTATAGGTTGCTTGATGTTTAACATCTATATACAAAATAAAAAAAATTGTAACAGTTATTAACCCATTAATGAAATTCCTATTTAATTTGTTAAATAAATAAATAAATAAATAGATGATATTTGTATTTTAAAAAAAATAATTATAACAATATACGGTAATTATAAATAAATAGAAGTAATAATATTTCTGCTATTTATTTTTTTAAAAAAAAAAATTATCAAACACAAATGTTAAATGTTTTGCAATCGATTTTCAAACACCAATTATTAGGTGCACTGCTTATCGATTAAATGATTTTAGAAATACCTGTAGATATTTTCAAAATTATATAAAAACTAAAATTTTTTTTTAATATTTTGGAAATTGAATTATATTATAGTAAAAAAAAAAAAAAATCGGGATTCAAAATAACAGATAAAATTCAAAAGAAATATAAACGTAATATTGTCAGAAAATCATTTTTAATTTTAAATATTCGTTTTAAATGAAATAATAAAATATCTCGGAGAAATATAAAATTCACGATTTTTATAAACTTTAATTCATAAATTGGTTCAATCAATATTTACCACAGCATATACTGTAACTTTAAACAAGTACTGCATACAGTATTTGGTATTACAGTATTATAGCATGTGAATGATTTACGGATTTTCACATGACCTTATCAATCATTTACGATATTTTCTCTTGCTTGAATAATTTCATAAATAACTCCGATAAAATAATTCTTGTGGTAGTTTTATACGAACCGAGTGAGATGGATTAAACATTATTTAAAACTAGTAGTTATCATCATTGAATCGAGTCATTAAGCCGAGCCTCGTTAAATCATCAATAATTATCATATGTGCTAATACTGTAACGTGAGACAACGCGTAGTTGCATCACTTTTTGTCTGAATAACAATAATGTCAGATTCTTCCGGAATTTTAGATATTGTGAGCAGTACAGTATTCAGCATCTGTAATACTTGCACACCGCGGCTCTCCATTTCAAAATTCTCAAAATGAAGCTTAATTCGACATAGTATATTACCAAATGCATAATGCAGTAATTTTGATTTCTTATTACGTCGTGAGCGGTATAATTGTTAATATAAAGTACATTGGAAATCGCAGTAAGCTTCAGAAATGGAATCCACGGTGGGGGTCAACCGGATGTTATTTAAGGTTCGATGACAAAGCCACACTTTGTTTTTCCAGAAACGAGTGATTTAGATAGAATATTTAAACAAAGATTATTTTTTAAAGGTAAAAAGACAATTAAACACGCCCCCCCTAAAAAAAAAAAAACCAACTTTTCCATAATTGTATTTATTATTCTTATCAACGCAATTCGGGTACAATATCAAAGTCTCCGCATTATTTCTTCTGATTGATGTTTTTTCAGGGTCTTCGCGTAGTGAGCACGTTGAATGTGATTATGATATTCTTTTACATAAATAGCTTTTTTCGAGTGATGTCATTCCATCCGATGATTGCAGTACAAACGCCCCAAAACCAGCTGCGTTATGATGTCAGCTTTGTGTTAAAGTTTTTATATCGTGAATGTAGACGGCTTTATGTAGGATAATACGAAATGAAGAATCCGGAAATGCCATGAGATTTGAGGTGTGAAGGCACATTGTATATAAAAAGGTCAAAGTTCCAAGTACAATCTCTAATCCAAGTCGTAAAGAGCTATAATTGAATACGTTTTTTAAAACTCAAACATTTCACTATTTTGTAAGATGAATAATAACAATCATCAACCTGCTCGCCTTTTCCAACAACAAATCCCACAAATAGTCGGACATCCTCTTCCAGGAAATCTTCAACGCCATATAATCATGGGCGCTATTTACCCGTTTGAACCTGTGCCTCCACTCGGCGCCGTATCACCAACTCCAACGTTCGTGGAGGCGATAATTGAGGGTAGATAAGCATGATTTTCAATTCAATTCTTTTCATGTGGTGGTTTTCTTTTTTGTTCTATTTGGATTCTCTCGGAGTTAGCTGTGAAGATTACGGTACTTGCACGGAAATTACGTGTTTTTTTGGTGGTCCCTTTGTGTGAAATTATTCAATGTGGTTCAAACACCAGACAAACAATTCCAAATTTTTTTCTACACAATAAATTGTCTTTTCTAGTTGACGTACCGTAAATAACAGATGATATTGTAGGATGTAAAAAATTTATTTGATTCATTTGATTTTACTTAAAAATAAATTATTATAACAATTTAAATTATTATTATTTATTAGTCTTTAATTGTTGGATTGTGCACAATCGCTTTTTCATAACTGTAAAACCTTAAAATTAATAGCACGTGAAGATCACGTGATAACACAAAGACATAATTTATCTACGTAGAGTGTTTGCGCGCATGTACCGTATAATTGTTGTTTCATAAAAAAAAAGCAGAAAAAGTAAAAGTAGAAAAGAAAAGTGAGAGAAAAGAAGAAATGAGAGAAAAAAGGTACGAGGATGTTTTATCAGCCAACGAAAAAGATGACATGAAATTGATAGCTTCGTTAACCTGATTGGCCTTCTCTTGATCACATCCTTTTCGGCAGGAAACAACTATAATGTCTTCAGCATTAAGCTGAAGACTTCGATAATATTTCATCGATTTCGATGCATAGGGCCCGTTCTATTTCTTCCAAGTCGTTTCGCCTGGGTACCATGTTTATGAAACATGTGTTCCCGTCGTCTTCGACAGACTCTATGACGTTTACATTCCCATCTCCAATGTTACTAATCCTTATCCGCTTCTCGCATTTTCTCTTTATAGACTCCGTATCACAACGTCCTTTTGTAGCGGAATCCATACTGTCCCACAACGCGGATGCAATCATGGAGACTTCTTTCATCGAAAGACCTGGAGAATTGTCTTGGACTACCATACGATGACACATAAATGAATTTCGCGAATAGTTCGAAGAATTTCGTCCTTCCAACCTCGAAGCGAGTTGGGGATTTTCGTGAATGAAATTATCGAAATTAGAATTCATTAGCGCACGAAATTGAGGGTCAGTAACAAGGAATTGATGCTTATATATCTTTTTCTTACTCAGACAATACCATCCCTGTGAAAATGCAATGTTCTTAAAATAATTTTTATTATTATGGAAACCGATCAAAGACGGAGGCTTAAGGTTATGCTAAGAGATGCACGGTCAAATGAAATGAATTGAATTGAAGGGCAAGCAAAGTAGACAATAAAGCCACGGTAAGAAAAATTTTCCGAAAAAAAAAAGACTCGTTCACGAAATTGGATTTACAGACCTGCATACGTATACGTGCTGGTTACACACGGATCTCCATTTTATCTGCTAGCAGAGACAAAGGAAACGGGTGATGGAAAACCGCAACTTCACATTAATCATACCGAAGTCCGGTTACGTAGATTGATAGATAGAATTTGACAATGGATTAAAGTTGACTTCTTAAGATATAATGGTTCGACGTGAAGCTGTTTAAAAATATAAATGGTAAACCAAAGACCGCAATCGTTAGTTAAAAAGGTTTTCGCAAAACTTACTCCGATTTTCAGTATTCGGTAGAATTCAAAAGTCAAAAAGGATAACAACTTCATGATTATGATCAATCTAATAAAGATTTTTACAAATTTTCCCTACTGTTAGTACATAAAGATGGGTGCTGCAGCTCTTTCATTCATTGTGCTATCACCACAACATGCAACATCCAACAATACTAAACAGCCTGGCTTTTGATTACCATCATTCACAATCTAGATTTCCCTCGTTCAAAATTGACAGATACGAATTCACGTATGAACGATTAGCACGGAAGGTCATCATCATCAATCGACGCGAGCATTCTTGTTGCCGGATCATTCTTCGAAGATTCGCACAACACATATCAAAGACACGCGTCTCCAATCGAAACTGAGACAATTAATACGTCCGAAAGTAAAATTATCACTGCAACATAAATTACCAAGCGGGGCACATGTAAACACGCAAGAGATTAACGCGAAATTGTTTGTGCAGAAAGAATTTCTCGAATTCTTCACACACTTGAATCTAACCTACAACATACCTACACAGCGTGGTTAACAAAAGAACAATCCAAATATAAAATGAGTTATATCTGAATTGTCTCACGGAATAGATGTAAATCAAAGAACCTTGCCAAGGAAATTGTGCCCAATGTCGATATTGTAGCTCCGGTCGCGACTTCTTGTTGTTTGTTCGCCTGCTCAGAGCTTAGACTACGCGACGTCCATGCCGTCTTGAGATTTATTAGTGATCACGTGAATACAATCGCGCACCCTTAGATAATTAATAATTTATACAATACGTTGGCTTTGAATTCTTTGTTTTTATTTTTAGATAAAAGAAAAAGAATATGCAATAATAAAGTTAGGATTACAACATACTTTCATGATGCATCACAAGAGTCTGCATGTGGATGGCTGTGACCTTGCCGGAGAAAGAAAAATCAATGATTATGTAACAAAGCCGCTCCTTATCAAACAATCACACAAAGAACAGATTGTTTCTCATTGAATCTTAATTCGATTTAAGGTTCCGGCGTCGGTGTACCTCATGACCTTTTTACGAGTTTACACTGCATATTTCGAGAAGGAAAATAAAATAATAAAAATGAATAAAAAAGAAAAAAACAAAGATAATTATAAGGATATATTAAATGAATGATTCATTCTGCTTAGTGCATTAAATTTGTGCACCTGAAGATAAAAAAAGAGAAAAGAAAGAAAGAATTCACGAGATTTCATAACGTACGTGTCCCGCAAAAAGAACTCTTCCATATTTGAATTCATTTCATTTCTTGTATTGGCAACAAAATTAAAAAAAAGAAAAAAGAACAGTCATGAATTTAAATTATAACGTTTCTATGTTAATTTCTTCGATAGACTGACATGATAAAGGTAGTTCTCGTTTTTCAAGGAAAGAAAAAATAAAACAACCAAGTGAAGATCAGAGACCACGTATGCTAATAAATCCATATTTTTGATTGGCAGATTACAACCTGCAAATGAACAAACCACTACCATATAAGGTGAAATTTATAAGACTCTTGTCACACAGATTACTTTAAATTACATGCTTTTATGTACAATAATTGAGATTGCATGTATCTTTCGATTAGGAACGCGAAATATTCGTAGTTGCCGAAAAGAATGTCAAACGTTTTCAATAATTACGCGTAAGAAGCTACTGGTTCGATCGGTAAAGTAAATATATAAAAAATGCATGCATACTTTACTTTAACGCAAATTAAAATACCGTACATTTTGACATAATCAAGATTGTGAGTGATAGGTATTGTGTAACAACTCGGAGTATAGATTCCAGAACGGTATAGATAAATAACAAATAAATTGCGTCCCGCCTGCCCATTCCCTCACTCAACGTTTTAAATCTTTTTTTTCTTGTTTTTGGATCAAATATACTGTACATACGCTTCAAATTTAAGAATCTATTCACGATGACGAAAAATGCGAAAAACGGCAATGGGTACCTGATCTTCCGAACCATAAAACTAGTTGAGCGTCAAGATCGCAATAATCCAATCAAAATGGTCGACCATTCGGACGCAACTAGCAGAGAATGGAACGAATTACCGCAAGAGGAACAACTGATATACTTACAAATCCACGAAATATTGAGTGGAAAGTATAAAGTGGATTTTAATGATCTACGTCTTTTGGTATTTCATTATGATCCAGCTTTAAAATTGAATGACAAAGTCCTAGAGAATGATGAAGATAACTTCAGACTCTACCCGCAGTATAAAAAGTGGTACGATCTTATAAAAGGCAAGGGCTCCGGTTCCACGACACCCGAAGAGCCGCCGCCGCCGCCAAAAAATAATTTTTATGAAAGCATAGAAGCAACGAATGAGGACTATTTCTACGCCTATTCACCTGCACCCGAAGAGATAGATTATGATCACGATCGTTTATTGAATAGTTATTGCAATTCTCATGAGTATCTGTTAAATCAATGCTATTACAATTTTCATGAGTACATGTTAAATCAATATTATTACAATTTTCACGGTAGTCAATGTTAAGTTTGTAACAACATCGCTTTCTTTCGTATATCCAAACACGTGATCTGTACACGATTTGCCAAAACCGATTTTTTTCCTGATATGGTAATATTTTTGCGCACAAGAATACATTTCCCCCCGAAATCTTCATGTACGCGATTCTTTTCGTATCGTGATTTTTTGCGCCTTTTTTTTTTGTTTTTTTTTTTTAAAATAAAGTGTTTTAGACACGATTAAACAACGCGATTAAAAACAACCTAATCGAAACTATCGTCTGGTTTTTTTCTGTTTTTGTTACTTTCGGTTACTTGTCAGTTATGCAAGCTCCGAACACTACGACTTTTTTTTTTTACTTATGGTAATAACATTGTTTAATTATATTTGTTGGGGATTGATCGATAATGAAGGTTTTTCCTACATGCAGATAAAAAAAACTTAAAAAAGTTAATTTGTGCTTTTTTTATTGATGAGCCTTACCATAAAAAGTTATATGCTTCACATTCCGCCGGACATCCGTTACGCCTTGTCTCTGCGGCGACCAGAGCATAATAAATTTGTACATGAAATGAGAGCTGTTAACAACACCATATTCTTTCAATTTCATGAGCTAATTTTAGGCGCTACCTTTAAACGAGGACCAGTATCATGTTATTTCATTGTTTTTGGATTCTTTGAATATTTTGCTATCGTGCCCTGAACTTGGTTTTTTATAATAATATACTATTCCACGATGTTAAATCTGATGTCAGAAATAATGCATGCTCAAATATGCCATATTTACTGCAAAAAAATGCTGTATTCATCATGTATCTGTTAAAGTAGATTTAATCAAGATCTATCTTAGGCAAACGATCTTGCATTTTAATTGGAATATTTACACTAGTGTATATAACGTTGAATTAGTTGGTTATACAGTATAAATTCCCATTGATGCGTAAAAATAAAATGACTTCTCCGACTTTCTTAAACCATAAAGCTTAACTCTAATTAGAAGATAACCTGATTTTTAATGATTACCTAATGGTTGATTTTTTTGATTTTTTTTTTTTTTTTTGTGAAAAAAAGGTAAAAAAAGAATGAAATAAATAAAATAGAAATAAAATAGATAAATGATAAAGAAAAAAGAAAAGATAAATAGATAATGAAAAATAAAAATGATAAATGAAAAATGAAAAAAGAAATAGATAAAAGAAAAGTGAAAAAGAAAAAGATAAAGTAGAAAAAAGAATGAAAATGAAATAAGAAGAATGAAAATGAAATAAGAAAAATTAAAATGAAATGAGAAAAATTAAAAAATGAAAATAAAAAACGAAAAATAAAAGAAAATGTAAAAATAGTAAAGGAAAAGGAAAGGAAAAGCTGGAAAAAGAAAGACTTTACAAATTAGTTTCCGATGTTAATAATAATAATTATTGTTGTAATTATTATTGTAATTATTAAAAATAATAAGATAGTTCAAATAATATTACTTAATGTACGTTAATATAAATTTTTAATTAAGTATCGTAAATGATCTATTAGAAATGTTACTCTAGAAAAAACCCTAATAATTATAATTGCCTAGATGGTTCGATATCAACGTAATTTTCGTAAAATAAATAAATAGTAATGGCAATAACCAAATAATATAGCGAGACGACAATACATTATACTATTACTGTATAAATTATTGTAAAATTTTTGATTGCATTTTAAAATCCTAATTAATATCAACTACTGTATATATTTAATATGTGCTTATTTTATGAATAAAAGTAACATGTTGCTTTTTTCTCCGTACGTGTCACTATGTAAGATCATAGTAACACGAGATTACGTCACAACTATTATTATGTTTAAGCATTGTATTCTAATTTAAGAATTTTAATTTATAAAACTTTTAGGTTATCGATTTTGAGCAACCGAATAAGAAGCCTCTTTGTTTTTCACTTTTTTTTTTAAAAACAAATTTATCGATATTTTCGTAATCTCGATTTATTCCATTTTTATGTATACTATATCTAACCTAATTTATTCTATTTTTTATATATACTATCTTGATATTTATTAATATATTATATATATGGATTTCATGTATGCAGTTGTATATTGTATTCCACGTATACTAAATATTTAAACCTTATTCTATATATGCAGTGTATATATAAAGCTTTTTCATTTATTTTTTTATATGCTAGTCTGATTACTTTTACTTTGTTAATTTTCGTTTTTTTTTTTTTTATAATGATTCAAAAATAATAAAGTATTGCATATCACAATATGAATGACTAGAAAAATAAAATAAGTCTTACCTATAACAATGTATTGTATTTATCAATAAAAAAATCATTTAACAGTATGTTGATGACGCCTTTTACTTTACTTTAAAAGGTTTTTTTAAACATATTTTATTCTCTGATATCAAATAAAATATAAAATATTTGATATCACTTATTCATAGTGCATATTGTATCATTACAAAATACGAGAAATTTCTGATAATGTTAATACTGTATACTGCATATTTTAAAAAAGCATTTGATAAGTTAAAAAATTCGTCAGTTTTTTATAAACGCCATTTGAATTATTTAATATTTTTATAGATTTACAATTTTAACATAATAGTTATTACATTGGTTCTTATTATTGTTATCTAAATTAAACTCATGATATAAATAATGTTAATATATAAGCAATATGAATTTATAAATGACATTATTATAAAAACAATATCAAAACCAAATAACCAATTTTACTGTAATACAATCAATCTTCACTTATTCCAATTTCATTCAAAAATCAAATAATTATGAATCATCTCAAGTTATTTAATTAATTAATTTTAATAGTAAATCATATCAACGAAAATCCTTTTCAATTTAATATAAATTTAAATTATTTGTTTATTTATTTGTTTTTGTTTTTATTTTTTATTGCAAATAATCATTAAATAAATAAAAATTTTTTAAATATATTTTTACTATTATTGCATTAATAATCTTAAATGTTAAACTATATGGCTAAGTTAATACAAGTGATAATATATTTGTTATTAATATAAAAAGCTTTTAAATATTTTATCTTAATTTGATAAGTTTGTTATTGTTATTATTTCTAACAAACTAATATTGGTTTGAATAAAAATATTATAATTAGATTAACTATTAAATATTGTATATTTATCATTTAAAAGAAATAAATTAATTTTAATTTTTGAATTTGAATAGATTTTTGAAATTGTTAAAATGATATAACAAAATGTATTATAAAGTATTGTTTATAAAGATTTGATTAAAACAAGTATAAAAACATGCATCTTTATTTGAATATATTATTAAAAGGATATTTACAATATTAATAAGAAGAATAATAATATTTGCAATAATAATAATAACAATATATAAAAATAATATTAAAAAAAAAACTATTATATATGTAATTAAAAAGTGAATTAAACTTTTAAATTTATAAACTTTTTGATTAAAAGTTTTATTACAATGCAATAAGAATCTTTAAATCTTTGTATTCTTAAATTTAAAACTTGTAATATATAAAAAAAAAAATTTCAAAAAATTCATAATAAATAAGTTTTAAATAATTTTTTTATATTTATTAATCTAAAGTTTTTATATTAAAAACCAAATATAAACTTGTTCTTCAATACATACTTTAATTTAAAAAAAAATTGTAATAAATATATTTATTAACTTTCAATTTTTTTAATATTAAATAGAATATTTCTTATAAACTTTATTAATAAAATAAGAAGCTATTATATAATTAATATTAAGATATAAGATATATAATTATATACAATATATATCAATCTACTATATATTTCTAATAAAAATCTTAAGTAAGAAAAAAGAAAAAACTATGTAATCTTAAAAAACTAATGTTTTTCTAATAATTTATTCTTTGATCTAAAAATAAACATTCTTTTTCCAGTAATAAATTCCTCTAATATTCTACTTCTTAACACTTTCTTAAAAAAATATATTTTCAAATTCTTTTATCAAAAGAATGAATCAATATTACAAATATATATATATATAAGCACTCAAATATTTTGTGAAAAGTTATTTAAACTTCTTTAATATTTAAGATTTTAAGACTAATATACAATAATTTGATTTGAGTTTCTTTCTATAACTTTATAAAAATAAATTTAACAATTCATTACAATAATTTGAAACAACTATTTAAACTTTTATTTAATTTCTATTATTGAAACTTTCTTTTTTATTAAAAATTTGACTTTTATTTTATATATACATTAGTCTTATAATAAAATTATAATAACTATTCTAATGATTTTACTATAATTATTATATCTACTATTTAAACTATAATTTAAAAAAAGGTATAAATAAAAAAAAAGCAATAAAATTACTATAATAAAATAACTTGAATATCTCAAATTTAGGAGATTTATAATTGTTATAATATTAATCCATATGATTTTTCTTATAACTTTTAATCAAATCACTTTTTTCAAAAAACTACAATATAGTCAATAAAAAAGCTAATATCAATTATCCAATTACAAATAACAAACTTCTTAAAAAAATATATCAATTCTTTTAATTCATTAAAATTTCAGATAATTGAATTCAAATTCAATAAAACTCTTTTATTTCAAGCCCTACTAATTTTAAAAAATATTTAATATAAAATAATATTGAAATAGAAATTCCTATAATTAATAATATTGACTTTCTTTCAAAAATTCACAAATTTAAAAAAACTTACTTTTTAAAGATTTACTAATAACTATATTATTCAAATCAAATTACCTAAATTAATAAAAGATTTTACAAAAATTCTATATAAAAAAGAATTTTTACTAATACAAAACATTATCATTAAAAATTGGCTTTTTTAATATAAAAGATTTTAATGATTATATAAAATTAAAATATTTTCTATCCCTTAAATTGTAATATAGGCAAATTTGTTTATATATTTAAAATTTTAACAAGTTTTTAAAAATTTTTAATAAAATT